>MU754165.1:339775-377344 GCA_026770625.1 Nicotiana glauca
CCGTAGCGATATAGTGCTTGGGCTGTAGGAGCCCCTCCCGGAGTCTGCGCACCCCCAGTGAGCGTCGTCGATGTTAAATGGATTGGGCTGCACGCTGTAACGAGATATATGGATCGGGTTGCACGCCTCAGCGATATATGGATCGGGCTGCACGCCGCAGCGGTTACTATATGATATTGTTCTGAGAGTGAGCCCGGGGGGCTGATACTGTTCTGAGTTATTGATACTAAACCCGAGGGGCAGATTTCTACTTGTTATTTTGATACTGAGCTCGAGGGGCATATTTCTACTTGTCATTTACTGCCAAATTACCTGTTTTACTAGTTTAAAAGGAGATTTTGTCTGATATTTGACTGATTTGCTATTTAAGTGGTTTTACTGCTTCTGTATAGAATGATTTGTGCCTTTGTGTGTTTTCTTTCTTTCAGCCATTATTTATATTTGTTACTCACTGGGTCGGAGTACTCACATTACTCCCTGCACCGTGTATGTAGATTCAGGCATAGCAGATTCCCATCCCTGAGAGCTGATCCTTCCAGTCCAGGTGGCGTTTCGGAGACTACGAGGTAGTTGTTGGCATCCGCAGCCCCCGTGACTCCTTTATATTATTATTTCCATGTTATTCGAACTATTGTATCGGATTTTGTATTTAGTAAACTTGTGTCAGAATTTCTTAGTTGCTCGTGACTTGTGACACCCCGATTAGGGCTGTGTTGGGTTGGATTTCCGTATCTTTATCCATATTTTTCCGCTATTTGGTATCATTAACCCATGATTATACTACATTTGTGTTAAATAACTATTTTAAAGGGCGAATTGGGTTGACTCGCTGGACTTGTCTTCACGAGAGGCGCCATTACGATCGAGTTCGGGATTTGGGTCGTGACACCTCACTTCATTGTTCACATTGGTCTCAACCACATCTTCAACTATCAAAGGATTCACATGTTCTTGGAACCCAACATCGTCATCCACAACTTGATTTTATTTTGAGGCATGCACATCATCGCCTCTCCCACTTCTTGTTGTAACCACCATCACATGATTGTTACCTCCCTTCGGGTTCACTACCGTATCACTTGCTAGAGCACCTTTAGGTCGAACATTCAACGATTGAGAGATTTGGCCTAATTGCACCTCCAAATTCCGAATAGAGGTATTGTGCGAAGCCTATTGAGCATTGGAGTCTTGGTTCTTCTTCATTCATTTGTTCAAACATCATTTCTATTCTTCCCATATCATTACCCGAAGAACTAGACCCTTGAGATTAAAACGGAGGCGGATTGTTCGATTGTTGATACATCAGGGGCCTTTGAAAACCTTGCCCCATGTTGCCTTGATTTCCATTGTTATTCCACCCGCCTTGACCATTGTTGTTATTCCAATTGTTGCTGTTATTTCCATTCCAATTCCCTTTGTTACCCGAATTGTTGTTCCTCCAATTTCTGCCTTGATTGTTGTTGTTCCAATTACCACCACCTTTTTTATTTCCCCAATTTCCTTGGGGTCGTCATTGTTGATTTGAAGAATTGCCTCGATTGCCTTGATAGTTATTTACATATTGAACCTCTTCGCTTTGCTCATCATAACACTCATTTGAAAAACCACCACTATCATCATATTTATCACAATTTCATTGAGGTTGTTGCCCTCTTTCCTTCTCTTAAGCATATTCACTCCTTCCATGGCATTGACTTGGCAAGGATTTTGGACTTGTTGCAATTGCGCCTTCGCCAATTGATTCATAGGCATAGTGAGCTCGGCAATAGCTTGACCATGGTCATGCAACTGCTTGTGCAAATAGATGACCGTGGGGTCACCTTGGGCACATTTGCTCGGCTTTGCCATGCCGAAGAAGTGTCGGCCATTTCATCCAAAACATCACAAGCTTCATTGTAAGGAAGCTTCATAAAGTTGCCTCCGACCAATTGGTTCACAATGCATTGATTAGTGGTGTTGATGCCCCGATAAAAGGTTTGTTGAATCATCACATCCGTCATATCATTATTTAGGCACTCTTTCACCATTGTTCTAAATCTCTCCCATATTTCATGCAAGGGTTCCGTTGGCTCTTGCTTGAAAGCCAAAATTTCATCCCGAAGTGCCGCCATGTGACTCAGCGAAAAGAACATGGAAATAAACTTGTCCGCCAATTCATCCCACGTTGTGATGGAATGATTTGGGAGCCTTTATAACCAATCTAATGCTTTACCCCGAAGAGAAAATGGGAAAAGCCTCAATCTCAATGCATCCTCGGACATGTTTGTTTGCTTGCTACCCCATCATGTATCTACGAACCCCTTCAAGTGCTTGTAGGCATTTTGATCGGAGGCGCCCGTAAAATACCCTCGTTGCTCAAGCAAGGTCAACATGGCATTTGTGATTTGAATGTTCCCCGCCCGAATTTGGGGAGGAACGATGGCACTCGCATATCCTTGATTTGGGAGGACTCTTGGAGCCACTCTTGGCGGTGGCGGAGGAGGGTCTAGGATATTGTTGTTGTCATTTGCATTGGCCTAACGGCCTCTACGTGGATCTTGAGGTAAAATAGGAACCTCTTCTTGATCAAGATCATCTACCTCCTCCCCTGCATTCACATTGCCAATAGGGTCATTAGCATTGAGAGCCATTTGTACCAGAGTAATCGACAGAAACAAAATTAGTAACAAGAAGTAAAGAAGAACAACACACAAATCTACAAAATAGATAGCCAAAAATCGTAAGCTCCCCGGCAACGGCGCCAAAAAGTGATCACAGCCAACTCCACGCTACTAAAGAGTAGGAGAAGAGGGTCGCAATAGCTTTTACCCGATATGAGGGTCGGGATTGAATCCTCAGAGAGCTAGAAGGGAATTCGGGTATCTACTTAGAATAGAGTTGCGTATGTGTTCTTAGATGATCTTCTCTTCATTTTTGGGGTTTTAAACTACAAATTACTATTATCAAACTACTAATTGAAACTAGACTATGTTATGAGACAATTGCTAAAGTTATATCTAACGGGAAGAAAGGCACTAGGGTCGTGACATCACCTAGGTGGCTAATTGACAGGTAGATGTTACTAAGGTTCGATTGACATAATTGGGGCTGATGCTATAACCGTTGCACAATTTTACCCACTCTCACACCTTTCGGTAGAGAGTGATTTTTCCCAATTGACTCTCTCGAGGACAAATAGGTAGGCAAATTAGATCAAGCAACTATGGTTCAAGTAGAGTGATTACTCTCTCGAGGTTTAACCCGTTAATTGGTACTATGATTTCTCATGAGTTCATCCCAATTCCTTGTTAGGTCAATTTTGGAGATTTAAACTCTCTTTCTCAAGAAGAGTCAAATCCACAAAGCACAAATCAATGTTTGCAACCACTAATTCATAGATTAAAACATAAAATCAACCCAAATAGAAAACACCCATGGTCAATCTAACCCTAGATGGAAACACTCATCAATTACCCATACTAGGGTTGAGCCACAACCCTAGCTAATAGGTTTAGCTATGCATGCTTGAACAAGAAAATGAAGAAATAGATAAAAAAAAAAGACATATTAACTAAATGCTAAATTAAATTACAAGAATCTATGGTTAATTTGAAGCTAAGATGCCAAAAATGTCTACAAAGCGAGTTCTCATGAGCGCAGCCCAGTTCTGAAGATAACAGATGACCTAAAAATGGTAAAATGTTCTATTTATAGTGAGCTAAAAAAACTGGACAAAAATACCCCTGCAGGGTCAGTGCAGGCCGCACAAAATAGACCGCGGCCGCACAAGGCTCTTGAAATTCAAAATTTAGCTCTCTGAAGTTGGGCTCCGCGGACCGCGCAGAATGGATCGTGGCCGCGGAGGTAGCTAGCGTGGTCCGCACAATAACGACCGCGGACCGTATGGCTTGGCCTTGGCATAATTCCAACTCTCTGAATCTCTTGTCCGCGGACCGCACAAAAAGGTAGTGCGGCCGCAGAGCCTTCATCGCGGGCCGCTAAAACTAAACAGCAGCTGCGTTGCCTTAGGCCTAGTTTTCCAACTCTCTAAATCTCCTAGTGTGGACGCATACGACTTTGCGCAGTCCGCACTAGGCCTGCTTTCCTTCAGATTGCCTAGTCTTTGACACTTGAGCAGATTTCACTCCTTTTTGAGCCGATCCTTGATATTTCGTCACTTTGTCGATCAAACCTGCAATCAAGCACACTTATGAGCCTTTTGGGACTATTTTGTAACAATTTATAACCAAAGCATAAGCAAGAAGGAGCATAAAACATGGAAAAATCCCTAGTTATCACTCACCAAGTATGGTGTCATTCACAAAGTCTCGACCCCCTACCATCCTCAAGCTAGAGGACAAATTGAAGTCTCCAACTAGGAGATCAAGAGCATTTTGTCAAAGACAGTGAATGCCAACTGGACGGATTGGTCAAGAAAACTTGATGATGCTCTTTGGGATTATAGGACGGCCTACAAAACACCGATTAGGATGTCTCCATATCGATTGGTATTTGGGAAGGCATGTCATCTTTCGGTGGAACTTGAGCACAAGGCTATGTGGGTTTTGAAGAAGTTGAACCTTGAGTGGGATGTCACCAAAAACCTAAGAGTGGCACAATTGAATTAGCTAGATGATTTCAGTATCATGCCTACAAAGCTCGTCCCTTTACAAGGAGAAAATGAAGTACCTCCATAACAAGTACATCCACAATAAGGAGTTTAAAGAGGGTGATCTTGTGCTATTGTTCAATTCCCAGTTACGGATGTTTCCGGGCAATTTTAAGTCAAAATGGAGTGGCCCTTTTGAAATTGTGAATGTAACCATCTTTGGTGCTTTGGATTTGAAAAACAAGAATGATGAAGTGTTTAGAGTCAATGGGGATCGGGTTAAACAATATCTTGGCAAGGTAGATGATGGCCACATTGTGGTGGTACTTCATTTCAAATGATTGGTAATCTGCATCGTATCGCGATGTTAAATCAGGCGCTTCTTGGGAGGCAACCTATGTGTCATTTTCTTTTTCTTGTTCTTCTTTATTAGATAGTCTTTGTTTTGTGCTAAATAGCTTTGAAATGTGTGCAAGAATGGGTATGCATTGCAGGGACTGTGCAAGAAAAATTAGCTAAGTGTCACAAAAGTGCAGATCGCACAATAATTATGCGGACCACAGTTTCTTCTACGGCCGCACAATTCTGTGTGTGGTCGCACAATTGGAAGACCAAAAGTGCATGCTCTCTGAAGATTGGCCTATCAAATTTCATTAACAATTTGCAGCCGCACATAAAAATTATGCGGTCTGCACAAATTCTCGGGTCGCACTCACTTTTGTGCAGACCGCAGAGCTTCTTCACAGGTCCGGGTAAAGAGTGCGGACTGCGCTAAAAATTGTGCGGCCGCACTCGGCATCATTTTTTACCAACTGGGTCAACCTATAAATAGGACCTCCATGTACTGTTCATGCTTTACACTCTTTGACCTTTGGAACCCTAAGCAAACATAGTGCACATCTCATTAGTTATAAATCTTCCTTCAATTCATCAAGTTAGATTCTCTCCTACATCATTCACTACAGACCATAAATGTCAAATGTGCTTAATATGTGCTTCAACATCATGTGGGTAGCTTCATATATGTTCATTATTATTGCAGTCAAACGCACACGCAAGTATATGTTATCGTCAAGTAATAAAGTGACTAAAAGTCAGATGTCGAACCGACGAGGACTTATGATTAATGATTAACTAAATTAGACTATCCTAACTATCTAAACAAGAATTAAACCTAGAAATATTTTATTCTAAACTAATTAAATAAAGAAATATAAATAATAAACTTTCAAGAGAGAAAGAACAGATTTTTATGATATCAGTGTAATGAAAACGATCTAGGGTTATGGGATATCTAACAATCCTATTGTATTCTTCAATTGAATTAACTAATTAATTTATCTGATTTATTAGTTGACAGGGTTAATATTGTTCACAAGAATCTGTCGAGTTCTTACTCGCCTATTCAAGCTAACCTAACTCCTATATATCTATGGAATTAGAATCAACAAGAATGTAGTTATAGTTCCTGTAAATCAACCAAGCAAGACAATTAAGTATATGTCTATCCTAACCGCGAAATTTGCTCTACTCAATCCTATATGCAATCTAAAATTCCCACTTTCGAGTTTAATTCAAGATTCGTAGATAGTATTCAATTGATGATCAAGCAATTAAATAATTTAGTGTATGATTAAATAAATAAACCAATATAAAAAACTGAGAAATCAAAATCAATATCCGAATAACAATAGTCATGAAAGAACCACAACCCTAGAACGTAAAATTTAGATACACATAGATATGGTAGCAAAATAACAAATCATACAAAGAAATATAAAAATTACAAAGTTTGGTGGAAGAAAGATGAAACTCGACCTCCACGGCGGTTCTATGTTCTCCCTAGGTCGAATTCCCTTCAAAAGTATGTTAGATCACCTAAAAGAGGTGTTTTTAGCTTATATATTGTGTACAAAAGTCGTGGGCCAAAGTTTTAATTTTTCTAATCCGACTCAGCTTTAGGGATTGATGCTAGGGTGGATGTTTCGCATCCACCTCGTCCTCCACTTCTCAGCTTTGTATGCTAGGGTGGATGCTTCGTATCCACCCTTTGTTCCTCCATCTCGGCTTTGCCCAGGTGCAGATTCTATGGGGATGCTATAGGTCGACTTCCCTGCTAAGGGTGCACGAAATCTAATCTTTCTCTAGGTTGGATGCAATGCATCCAACCCCTCCTCCTCTAGTTAGAGTATCTTTTCTTCATATTTTTTCACTCCACACACCCTAAATTATCACACACAACTCCATTAGTCATAAAACCAATAATTAAACCATGTTGGGCATTTTAAAGATCAAATAACATTAAAAAGCGATTAAAATATGGGTAAAGTAACATCAAAACATATTGAAATATGCCCAACATCACCACCCCACACTTAAACCTTTGTTCGTCCTCGAGCAAAGTAGAATCAACCCACAACCAATCGAACAAATTAAGCTTATCTCTATCAAGCCACACATTTCAATTAAGCTTAATCACCCATGACTTTGGTTGATACCAACAATTAGCCCCTTACATATGCAATTGCATACACTTCCCTTTTTCTTATGCCAACTTAAAAAATATTCAAACAAAGACAACATACGCATAACAATCCTAGCCTCAAAAACCAACTCAATGTCACAATGCACTCATGGCTTGAACACCTAACATTATAGAGAGAAGTCTAATAATGTTACATATCCTTCATGAAACCATGTGCCCTCTCAACAAGAACAACAGAGTAAGTTGAGTCCACGCATTCAAATCTCATGATCATATATAATTTAAGAACTCATATATATCAAAGAAAATATCTCACCCTCACAAAGACGTCACATGCATGCAATTGGTACCATAGGCTTCCCTGAATATAAATCTCTACTAATGTAGGCCCTCTAAATCTAAAATCAATTAGGACTTTTTCGTGGTTGTAATGTGAGCTAAAGGACGGGCAGGATATATTTAGAAATAGTGGCTAACCCTCCTAAGCACTTTAACACATCACAAAACTACTTTAAGTGTATTTTCTTCAACACCATTTCATGTTCAAAAACAATATCACCCCTAAAAACGTTCCCTTCTTCTTTAAGCACTACTTTAATTAATACCCACTAGGAAGAACAAGACAAAAATTTATTCATCTCTATTTTTTTTCTTTTTTTTTTCAATTTCCGCTAGTGGTGTATTTTATAAAATAAGTGCACCTTTTTTTCTATCATTGGTTCCACTCGAAAGCCACTTCACACTTAGTCCATTCTTACTTCTTTTACGCTTATTTTCCTATTAAAGTGCTTTAAGAGGTAAAAGGATTAATATAATATTAATTAAGAACAAAAAGGATATTGGCTCGTAATGTGGGTGTCAAATAAATGTCTATAGGCTCAAAAGGGTTAACTAGGGATATATTTTATTCATGGTAAGAAATAAAGCTCAAAAAAGATCAAATAAAGCCTAAAATTATTTTTCGAACCGAGCATCACCTAAAATTTCGCTTCAACTCACATACCAGGCAAGTTCTATATACAAGTACAATACATGGACTACACAAAAATCTCACCACACATGGCACATGACTCACTATGGATGGTCCCATTCCAATTATCAAATAATGCAATTATTCACGGAGCCATGAGATATTAAGCATTAAGCACAAAGTGAGCACAAGTCAAGAAAATGAGACACAGGCATCACAAATCATGCTATCTAACTAAGCAAGGCATCAACAACAATTTCGAATCATAGGGAAGATACTACACATGCAAAGCCTAAATATGCTACTATCAAACAAGTCAAGGCACCTAGGAATCTCATCTTTCTTCCTCCATTTATTCCCTACATTCTAATCTACTCTAAAAAAGGAAAAACTATTATCCGATTCAAACTACATCCTATGGAAAAGAACCGAGGCACAAAGAAAAATCACAGGGGATTATTACTACCTAAAGAAAACTAAAAGACATATTTTTGGACTTTTTTTTTAGACTTTAATCCCTCAAGAAAACTATCTAGGAGATCCATCGTCAGGAAAAGTTCAATTTTTCTAGAGAAAATTTCACTTTATACCCATTAATCCTAAACTATTTACCCTTTAATACCCAGGCCCAAACTATTTACTACTCATACCCATGGGGCCCAAACTATTTACCCATTTTTTCCTTTTTTCGTTTTCTTCGTCTTCACATAAGCATCTGAAAGTACCTGGTTTTTTCCTTTTCTCGTTTCCTTCTTCTTCACAGAGGCATTTGAAAGCACAGTGAAATAAAAAAAATAAGAAATAGCAAAGAAAGGTAACCATGGATGCGAAGAAGGAACACAATAACCCGAGCTAGTTCTTGCACACAAACTCTTACTTTTGACACACCCAGATGTCAATAATTTGGATAAAGTTCGCCTCCGTGAAGAACACTTGGACAAACTCTTCCATTTCCCTTATATCCTTCTTAAAAAAGAAATGAGATCTAATTATTTTAAAGATTTCTTGTTTGATTCAAAGTGGGTGTTATTAAATATTACTTATAGTACCTTCTGGAAGTTCATACTGAAATTTGATAGCATTTGGAGCTGATTTGAGGTGATTGAGATTGAAATTTTCAGTTGAAAATCGAAGAACACAGCTATAGTATACCGCTACGGTATACAATATGTTGTAAGAGTACAGTTATACTGCAACAGTATACTATTATAGTTTACAATATACTGCAACGGTATATTTTAATAATCGAAGAAGAACACAGTTACCTAACAGTATACCGCTACAATGTACAATATATTATAGGAGTATATAATTATACTATAGTATACAATATATTTTTATAGCATACTGTAATAATATGTAATATACTTTAATAGTGTGTTGTAATGATATACAATATACTATAATAGTATACTTATTACACGTAAATTCACTTATCTTTTCCCTTTTAATTTGCTTTTAGCTTTTACCCAGCGTGAAAGCCATATTGAAAATGCAAAAAAATATATATTATAGTATGATACGTAATTTAATGGTATCCTCTTACAATTAGATCCTTTTATAATTTTTTGAAATTTTTATTGACAACTGATATTATTTTAGTTTACTAATTGAATTAAAAAATTTTAAACTCTTTGCATACAATTGTATACCCTATTGATATAGCTATATACTATATGGGTATCATATGTTAGTTAATATTTTTTTGGTTGTATTAGCTACATTTAATTGGTACACAATTTGATTTTTTAGTAATAATATAAAAAATGAATAATAAAAAATAGAAAAAACAGTAAATAAAATTCGATTATGAAGAGAAAAAGAATATTAAAAAAGAATTTAAATAAAATTAGAAAAGGAAAAAAGAAAAAAATAAGAAGAAAATGAGTAAAAAGAAAAGGAGAAAAGAAATAAAAGAAAAAAGAAAAGAAAAGAAGCATAGAAATAAATTAAAAAATGGAGAATAAAAAAAAATTCCCCAAAAAACCTACTATGAGTAGGAAATATAATTAGTTTATGGGTAGAAAAATAAATGGGTAGACAAGGGTAAATAGTTTTATTTTTGTGGGTAACTGTATCAAAACTCCATTTTACTACTTTTTTCGATTTTTTCTTATAGCTACTAAAATACTACACAACTAAAAAATAAAAATAAGAAGTTAATATTTTTCTAACATCCTACTACTAATTATATAGAGAAATTCTCCCGCCCCACACTTGCAGTATCCCCAATGCACAAATAAAGCAGAACAATAACAGGGGTGGACAAGAAACTTCCTGAAAGGCCAAAAGCCGAAGCATTAGCGGCTCACGAGGTAATCAGACTTTCCCCGAGCATGGTCTTTTGTATGGGTACCCCACACTTAGTTCTCACCATCTAACTTGCTTTTGTACTCTTCCAATGACTTTGTTTCCTATGTTTCTACTCCTACAAAATAACAACAACACTACAAAGATAATATAAAATAAAATAAACAAACAAATAAAATAAAGCAGCAAAGGTGGGTTGACTCCCAACAAGCGCCTAATTTAACGTCGCGACACGACGTAAATTACTTTTTGCCTCCACCTCAAACTTCCAAATTGAGCCCCTAATTTAGCATCAAGATTTTTGCTATGCTCTCATGGTGGTGGGACAAATGTAATTGGGCCAATTAACCAATTTTACCTTCTACACTTCTTGGACTTCGGATGAGATATGTAATTCTGTCTCTCTAGCATGACAAACTCAAGAATGTAAGCACCTCGTTCCTCATCCGCTGGCTCCTCCAAAGGCTCAGATGACTCAATTTCCATGTCACCATCCAAAGACAATGTTGAAAAATGTATGGAATGACGACCAATACGCCCTAACTCTAGAATTGTATTACTCTTTACATCCTCATATTTACACACTCTAGAGTCTCCAACTATAATATTATCTACTTCCTCATATGACTCTAGAGTTCTTTCCTCGACATGGACATCCTTACTAAAACTATGGTCGAATGATTGACTCTCTACTTTTAGCTCCTTAATTTGGCGTATAAGCTCATTTTCAGCTTCATACAACTCCAAGCTATTTTGTTGGGCATTAGACGCATCAACCTTTGCAATCAATTGAGCTCCCAAGTCATGAATAGCATTGCCAAATTTTTTGATCTCTTGTCCCAGTTCAGTTGTTCCTTCTATTAAGTCTTTCATCTTATCTGTAATTTTCTCACGTTGAGCCTCATATATTTCTAATCTTTCAGCTTGTTCCACTAGCCATGTTTAGCTCAAAATCTACACTTTTTCAAAATTTTCCTCTTTTTGGAACTCGCTCTCTTCATTCAATTCTTCCATATTGTCCTTCATTCTTGTGATTTCTTCCCTCATTCTTTTTATATCTTTTTTTAGTTCATCATATTGCTCTGCTACTTGCCTCAGAATATCCCTAATATATGCATCAAGTTCTATATCTTGCACTTCATCGTCCCTATCAAACTCACAAAAACTGTTAGAAAGATCATAATATGGGCCCAGAGAAGGATGAAAAGAATTAGGACAATCATCCCAATGGACACCTTGACCACCACACGTATTACAAATATTCTACTCAAAGGATTAAGATTGTGGGCACAACTCACTCCCGTGAACATTCTGATAATTTTTTCACCTGTGGGGTCCTTCACAATATGGACAAGGATCATTAAAATAAGAATAACCATCATTCGAATAATTTTCATTCCAAGATGCCATGTTAAAGTAAATGAAAAATACTAACTAAACTAAAAAAATGAATAGATAAAAAATAAATGTCTAATCTAGAAAAATAGGTAACTTCTAAGTCCTCAGCAACGACGCCAAAAACTTGTTGCATCCAAACGCACACGCAAGTATACGCGCTCGTCAAGTAATAAAGTGACTAAAAGTTGGATGTAGAACCCACGAGGACTTGTGATTAACTATTAACTAAATTAGACTATACTAACTATCTAAACAAGAATTAAACCTAGAAATATTTTATTCTAAACTAATTAAATAAAGAAATATAAATAATAAACTTTCAACAGAGGAAGAGCAGATTTTTATGATATCAATGTAATGAAAACAATCTAGGGTTATGGGCTATCTAACAATCCTATTGTATTCTTCAATTGAATTAACTAATTAATTTATCTGGTTTAATGGTTGACAGGGTTAATATTGCTCAAAAGAATCTGTCGAGTTCTTACTCGCCTATTCAAGTTAACCTAACTCCTATATATCTATGGAATTAGAATCAACAAGAGCGCATTTACAATTCCTGTAAATCAACCAAGCAAGGAAAATAGGTATATGTCTATCCTAACCGTGAATCCGTTCCCCGATGCCCAGGTTCAAGAACTTTCTCTACTCAATCCTATATGCAATCTAGAATTTCCACTTTCAAGTTCAATTCAAGATTCGTAGATAGTATTTAATTGGTGATCAAACAATTAAATAATTTATTGCAGGATTAAATAAATAAACTGATATGATAAACTAAGAAATAAAAATCGATATCCGACTAACAACAGTCATGAAAGAACCACAACCCTAGAACGTAAAGTTTAGCTCCACATAGACATGGTAGCAAAACAATAAACCATACAAAGAAGCATAAAAATTACAAAGTTTGGTGTAAGAAAGATGAAACCCGGCCTCAAAGGCGGCTCTGTGCTCTCCCTAGGTCTAATTCCCTTCAAAAGTATGTTAGATCACCTAAAAGAGGTGTTTTTGGCTTATATATTGTGTAAAAAAGCCGTGGGACAAAGTTTTCCTATTCCTAATCCAACTCAGCTTTAGGGATTGATGTTGGGATGGATGCTTCGCATCCACCTTGTCCCCTGCTTTTCAGCTTTTCATGCTATGGTGGATGTTTCGCATCCACCCTTTGTTCCTCCATCTCAGCTTTGCCCAGGTGCGGATGCTATGGGGATGCTATGGGCCGTTTTCACTACTAAGGGTGCATGAAATATAATCTTTCTCTAGGTTGGATGCGACGCATCCAACCCTTCCTCCTCTAGCTAGAGCACCTTTTCTTCATATTTTTGCACTCCATACACCCTAAATCATCACACCAACTCCGTTAGTCATAAAACTAATAAATAAACCATGTTGGGCATTTTAAAGATCAAATAGCATCAAAAAGCGATTAAAACATGGGTAAAATAACATCAAAACATATAGAAATATGCCCAACATCAATTAGGAACTGGGTAGACCACTAATCTTGTCAATTTGTGCAAACCATGTCTAGTTTGTGAAAAATTGCCTGAACCCTAACGTAATGCGCATAAAATTCAAATTGTGCAGCCGCACATACTTTTGCGCGGTCTGCAGTTTGCTAAGTTAGGGCATATATGTGCATGAATTGTGCGGACCTCACTCAAAATTATGTGGTCCGTAGTGAAATTATGCGGTTTGTAATAAATTACGCGGTCCACACTGTTGAATGATCAAAGACACATTAGTCTGAACCTAGGGTTGTGCGGCCGCACTCAAAATTGTGCAATCCGCACAACAAGCTGTGCAACCGCACTTCAAAATTATGCGGTATGCACTTGGCAGTCTGTGGCCACACTCACTTTTGTGCGGTCGCACTGCCTCTTCTATAGTCTAATTCCTGCAACTGTCATGCATCTGTGTGCACTGTTTTGAGCTCTAACTGATTCTTATTGCTATGAATTGCAGACAATGGTTAGATCACGTGGTCGAGGCGACGCTTCTAAAGGGAGAGATGAATCCTCCCGAGGTCGAGGCCGAGGCAAAAGTAACCTACCACTAGCCATATAGAGAGCCATAAGCAAGAAATAAACCGCCAACAGAGTTCCTGAACCCTCTGAGTCCAGTGAGTACCGCCCGTCTAGGGAAGCTTCTGAGGGTAACTCTATGCAAGCACTGCCTGATACCCAATCTCAACCTAAACAAGTCCCAAATAAATTCCACTTGAGAGATGAATCCTCTTCCGCTGCTAGTTTTTTTGAGGGTTCAGAAGTGGGTAGCCAAGATTCTGATCCCTTTTCCTTACTTGCCGAGGCTGTGTTAATCAATATAGATGATGATGATGTCTCGGATGATGGTATAGGGGGTGACACTACAGTGGGAGGTCTAGAGAAGACTAAGATGAAGGAGTTATGGGAGGATCGATTTGTGAGCTTGACTGCCTTTACCAGATTCAGAGAGTGGTGGCCCCAGATATTGCTCACACTTGAGAGACATTTCTTAATGAAGGATTTGGACATTCACAACCCAAATTTCCTTAGTCAATTTCGGGAGCGAAAGGGATGAAAATGGTTCACCCATAGTGTCATCGATGCAAACGAGCACTTAGTTAAAGAATTTTATACCAATGTGGCTCACATTAAGAAGGGTACCAAGATAAAAAAAAGTGACAAAATTGAAAGTTCGATTCGACTCATGTGCTTTGAACACTTATGTGGGCTTTGAAGAAGTCAAGGCGGTCCAGTATTTGGAAAAGCTTGTTATGGATGATGCAGCTCGCCTGTGGCTAGCTGAGATTTTGGCTGCTCGAGGACCATCACCCCTGTGGCTCACAATAGGGGTTCCCAGAGTCCGGTCCACCTTAAATTTTGAAGCCAAAGGGTGGCAGACCTTCGTTTGCAGCCGTATTGATCCATGCCTAAATGAGAACAACCTCTCACTTCCCGAGCAATACTGGTGGCTTCGATTATGACTGGGTACCTGATCAATGTGGGTGGGTTCTATCATGTCCACCAGCATTACATTAGCTGTCCAAAAAGGTGAAATATTATACCCGTACCTGAACTTCCTCACAGAGTATTTTTAATGATCAAAAGGTGGAGCCGAGGCAATATGATACAAAGGCCAAGAAGCCTTTCTCATGATACCACCTGAAGGGTGCTGACAACCTTAAGTTCAAGGGTAAGGCAACTACCTCCGCTGGCTATTCTGAGGAGCCAACGGTTGTAGTTACTGACTTAGCTGCTAAGCCATCCACAGATGCCATGCCTTCCATAGCAGCCGGTCCGTCCACTAGGTCAGCAGACATGCCACCACCTTCTTTTAGACCATCATCTTCATTTGTGCCAGCCTCATCCACTTATCCATAGAGTATGTTGCAGGTCTCCCAAGCATTGGTGAATCTCAACTACTGGATGCAGGCAGCTACTTCAAAGTTGTCTGACATATGCAGTGCTGTTGCATCACACTCTTCTGCCCTAGCAGCACCACATGTACCTCTGTCAGTGGAGGAAACATTGAAGAAGATTTGGAAAACTAGAAGACCATTATGGAGACTCTGGTGGTGCATGGGGAAGTCATGAGGAGTTGGGAAAGCAAATGAAGAAGATGCGGAAGTTTCATACGTCAAAGAAGTCACTGGAGAGGTTGACAAAAGAGACTGCCAAGATAGCATCTACAGAAGATCTACCACTTGACCTGCTTATGGAGCCAGCAGTCCCAATAGCACATGTAGTACCAGTAGTGCCCGAGACATCAGAGGCAGCTGCCGACAAGTTCGAGGGGCCGGACGCTACGGCCCACACCGCTGAGGAGATGCTCCAGATGCTCAACAACCCTTTTGTTCCCCAGCCAGGTGATGATGAGATATAGTTAGATGAGACCAAGGGTACTGCGGATTCCATACAAACTGAGACCATATAGGGAGTTCTCTTAACTCTCTACCTTTCCTTGTTCTTATTTTTGTTTAGCATCTGGGATAATGCATATTTTTATTTGAGGATGGTGTATTTTGATTCATTTGACATTGGCATTGGTCTGTAATAACTCTAATACTATTTTTTTTGTATCTATTTTCGCTTTGGTTATGTATATATTCCTCCCTTTCACTTGATGTATATATTCATTTCCCCTCGGTTTGTATATTTATTTGTCCTACTTTCCATAGTTTACTTCATAGCTTCTTTAGTTTGTTTTTCTTAGTAGTATAACTTCTTATTTACTATAGTATCTTCTTTTTTATTTGTTAGCTTCTTTTTATGTTTGAGTGAATAATAAGCCATTAGTTTTCTTAATGCCATGGTTCTTCCCAAAGGTGGATTTTATGTGAACCGGGTGGGTCTTCCCAACGATGGATGGCATAAAAACCTTCTTAAGGGATTGAGTCTGTTTTCTTTTATGTTTAGGCAAAAATAGAAGTAATTAATAAAAGAGCCTCAAGCATGTTTCACTTGGTACCAACACATTTTACCTACAACCTTATGGTTAAAAACAAGTTATTGGTAAAAAATAGCTCTGGTTGTGACCTTTTGACTCTTGTGTTGACTCAAACAGTCATCGAGTGGTTCAGTCGAGCCATTTATGATTCTCAATCTTAACTAGGATTTTTGTGGGCCCTCGACTTCATTCTCTTTAGCAATCTAGCAGCGTGAGAGGTGGGGTATTAAATTACAAGTCCAAGTACCCATACTAATGGTCTAGAACTTGCCCCGAATATTTTTTTAGGCGAAATTCCAAGTGTAGCTTGGCTTGAGAAATGATTGTAGGCTCTCCTTGATCCAATTTTGAAATTTTAAATCCTGCATATCTTGCCAATGTGATATCCCTAGTCAACCCATTTAAGCCTAAGCCTTTTTTTCTTTCAATAACCATGTTACAAGTCTTTATCCCTTTTGTAATGACCCTCTCTTGGCACCCGATCTTTACTTAGTATTATTGAGAAACAGTTGAAAAAATATAAGTTTGGGGGAGAGACGAGAAGTTTGAAAGTAATATAAAAATACAAAGAAGAGAAAGAAATGAAGAAAATAGAAGGTAAAGAAAAGAAAGAAAGAAAGAAAGAACAAAAAGAAAAATGTCAAAAAGAAAGTGAATAAAGTGAAGAGTTGAAGAGATTCAAAGAAAAATAAGAATGAACGGGCATTATATAAATAGAGAAGGATAAATGATTATCATGACCAAGAAAGGGTGACGTTACATCTCTCTAGTTCTCCCGAGGAAAAAGAAAATGACTCAAAGAGTCGACAAAGTATGAGCCAAAAAGAGAAAATAGAGTGCTTAAGGAAAGATGAACCAATTCTAGTCCAACAAGTCATACCTTGATCCAAAAGCCTTCAGTACATCCCAAAAAAGCCCTACATGATTTCAAGTTGAGTGAGCTTACATTAGTGGTGATTCACATGAGAGGAAAGCATATGGTACTTAGAGTTGCACTTGTGACATTCTTTTGAGAGATATGAGCAAGCTTTTCACTATCCTTGAATTGATTGTTATATTCTAAATTGAGTTATGCTAACAGAGAGTAAATGAGGAGGAGTTTGGGACCCACAATGACCTACATGAAAGAGCAAGTTTCCTTGATGAATAAAGTCAACTCTTGATGTTCTAGTGTCACATTAGAACTATTGTGCTCAAAAAGTCAAATTATTGTATTGTTGATAATTCATACGTATTGTGAGTAATTGTTGGTCCCAATTGACATGTGACTAATTCACCTTAGGCCAGCTAAAATAATTCTTGTCTTGTGGAGGTAAGAATTACCTTATTTGATTGAGGATAAGCAAAAGCTTAAATTTTGGGGAGTTGATAAATAGAAATTTTGACTACTTATTTGCATTCTTTTACTTTCGTTTTAGCTAAAAATTGCTTAAAAATATTCCCGAAAACTGATGAAATGTGCTTGCTTGCAGGAGTTTTAGAATATGAGTTGAAGAGATGAAAATCAACTCAAGAAGGAGTAATTGGGATAAGGACAGAAACCAGGCTAAAAGGACATTGTGCGGACCGCACAATATTGAGTACGACCGCAGATCATGAAAAAAGCCTCTGACAAGAAATGCTATGCAAAGTGCGGACCGCACGATTCTGATACGGCCGCAGAAGATAATATTTAAAAAGATGAGATTTTAAGGTCAAGAAGAAATGTGGACCGCACCATTTTTGTGTGGCCGCACTCAGAAACGTGCGATCTGCAAAAGTCCCGCAATGCCAAAGCCCAAAGTCAAGAAGTACGGACCACACTATAATTGTGCGGCCGCACTCATAAATGTGCGGCCCCAAAAGTTAAAGGAGTGCGGCCGCAACCCAAAATTATGCGGACGCAGAACTAGAACCTGTCAAGCCAAGTCTCAATATGCGGACAGCAGACATAATTGTGCGGCTGCACAACCTCCGTAGGGGCAATTTTGTAAGATATTTTCAGCTGAGTATAAATAGAATTTTTTGTCATTTTTAGTCAAGTTTTGTAAGTTGGGATCACTTGAGTCGTTTTTATTTATTGTATTGGATAACATTATGCTAGATTAGCTTTTAAACATTAGATTTTCTTTCTTTAATCAAGTATTATGAATTCTATCTTAGTTTCTTCTTTAATTTCTACATTTTTCATGAATAGCTAAACCTATAGCTAGGTTGTAGCCCAACCCTAGTATGGGTACTTAATGGGTAATTGATTTAGGGCTTATTTATGATTGGCTTTATGATATTTGGCCTAGTTCTTGCTTGAATTTGAGAATTGATGGTTGCAAATATTGATTCATGCCTATTTGACTTAGTCTCTACTTAAGAAAGATAGACTAACTCTAGGAAAAATTGACTAACAAGAAATTGGGGTGAAGTCAAGAAATTGATAGCCCCAATTAAAGGGTTAAATCTAGAGATAGTAAGACCCGACTTGATCATATATCACTTATTTCGTGAAATAACCATTTGGACTTGAGAAAGCCAAATTGGGCAAAATCACTCAAACTACCAAGAGGTATAGAGTGAGTAATCATGTGTGATTGCTATATTGTATCCCGATGAACCAAACATGCCCTAGAGATCTCAACCCGTTAGGTAACCATCTAGGTGGAAGTTACAACCCTAGATCTTTTATAACTTGAAAAACAACCAACACCAAAAATATTATCTCTTAGATCTACAATTGCAATCAATAGTTTAAAAGTAGAAGTAGAAACAATAATTGAAAATGTGAAAGTATAATTTGAGGCACATCATACAATCACACTGGGTGTATACCTAATCCAAAATCCAACTCCCTGTGAATTTTTATTATTGTTTCGACTGCCTCACAACCTATATTTGTGATGTATTTTGGGCGATACCAGTCGCACTGATGGTCAGCATCGAGATGACCAAACTGTGGATGCTTTAAAATAATTGATTGCAGAACATGTGCACTTTGCACTGCGGGCTTTTTTCATAGGATTATCCAACACAACGCAAACTCCTCTACCAGTTAATACAATAACATTGGAGAACCCGCGTTTGGGGCTTGATAACCCTAGAAGTGGAAAAATTCCTAATAAATCTCGCGATAGAGGATCAGATATACCGAATAATTCTAGTTTATAAAGTTTGGTGTTAACTTTGCAGAAATAGTTGAAGGAGCAAAACAAGCGTATAGAGCAAGTACCTGGTGTACCTCCCATAATCAAAGGTGTGGATATGGAAAAATATTCACAGCAACCCTGGAAGCCAGGTGCAGCACATTTGCCAATTCCCAAAATGTTTAAAATACCATATATTCCCAAATATGATAGAACGGCTAACCCTTGAGATCATGTAACCGCGTTCACTACCAACGTGAAAGGAAATGATTTAACCAAGCAAGAGACGAATCCGTTTTGATTAAAAAAAATTGGTAAAACACTCACAAAAGGAGCATTAACGCGGTATTCGTTCTTACCTGAAAATTTCATTGATTCTTTTGCTGAGCTTACAGATTCATTCATAAAAGCGCATTTGGGGGCTCAAAAAGTTAAAAAGGGGATGGAAGATATCTTCAAGGTTAAACAAGGGAGTACAGAATTACTCGGGGAATTCGTAGATAGATTCCAACAAGAGAGAGTAATGTTGCCACGAGTACCTGATAACTAAGCAGTTATAGCATTCACAAGAAACTTAAATGAGAAAAGTTCATAAGCCGAGAGGAAGTTGAAAGAAAGTTTGTGAACAATGTATACAATACATACAATACGAAGCTGCGGATAGAAAAAGATATAGTTGCACAGCCAAGGGTTGAAGATCAGGTTTGAGACAGTCAGAATCAGAGAGAAGGTCCGATAAAATAGGTATGAACCATACATGGGACCTATGGGGTGAGCCTCGATCTAAACAGGAGGATGCACGGTTCATTCCTATTCAATAACCTGTAAAAGAGAGTTATTGCTTTTATTATGTATCTAGTATGGTGACATTAGGAATTTAATAACTATTGAAAATTGTTTGTTTCTTCAAGTTATGTTTGAATTATTCGATTGGACTTCAATTACAGCAAATTTAATTTGAGAAACTATCAATCGGTTCATTCCTATTCAAAAATAGAATCAAGTATTTTAATAAGGAAAAATAAACGATCAATATCCCTTCACAGCTAGCATTTTCACAATGTATCGATCCCAAGACAAGAATTTCTATCAATCTTCTTCTTCCCAAATTAGGGTAAATACTTATCCGCACACAAATTAGGCTCGAAAGAAGAATGTGAAATAACAACTATTGTAATCGTCGCCAACTTTCATCCAAATCATTTCTGCACATAATAAATAAGTAATGAGCATACTTTATATTTATAAATATATAATATCTCACAACTCATACAAAATGATACGAAGCTACCCAAAATCATGCATTTTTCATCATTTATCACTACCACATACTTAAACTTTTGTTCGTCCTCGAGCAACTTAAAATTAAACGCATCGGCAAGTAACACAATTCCAAAACATACTCAAGCATCAAATCAATTACAATGATTTATATCAACTTAAAACCCAACGTATGCACTCTTCATACTTTTTCTTATTATTACACCAATATGCCAAGACTATGGGCTTAAGTTCTTTTCTTTTTTTCTGTTTCTAGGTTGACTTTCTGATTTGGTATGTGATAATGTCATCAATGAAAAAGAGAGATATTTTCTCGAAGGTCAGAAATAGAAATAAATTTGGTTTTGACACGCGAAATTTTGTAGTTGAAAATTTTCAATTTCCTATAGGGTTGGGATCCTATTCCTGCTAGGCTACTAATTAGTATTAACATTGCTCATCATTTCCGGTACTTTATGATATTCTCTAATATACCCGTTTATAAAACTCACTTTCATGATATACCTAAGTTTTGAAATAATATCAAATATCCGAAAACATAAAACCGTATGCCTCCATAGGAAATTAAAAAATTTCAACTACAAAATTTCCGTATGTCAAAATCAAATTTATTTCTATTTCTGACCTTCGAGAAAATTATTTCTTTTTCATCGATGACATTAATTATCACGTACACAAATCAGAAAGTCAAAATTTAGAAATCGAAGAAAAGAACTTAGAAAAGGATTGATTAGAAACATAAGATGGAGGCATTCTCGTCAGTTTGCGACTTTTACACAGTTGGTCTTGTCAGTCTTTTTTGGGGAAAATTAAAAGGTATAGTTGGTTTTAAAAATAATATCCGGCAAAATATATATTAATATATAATATACATATATATTTTTTTATATATTTAGCTAGTAAATGTAATTATTTTTTATCGATCGGCCAACTATTTAACTTGCCTTTTTTCCTCCATCGAACAGAAGGCACCTATAGTAATTTGGTTCTACTTTTTGTTGCTGAAAACATTTTTTTTTTGGTTTAATGTGAAAGATTGAAAGTAGTACAAGAGAAATTAAACGTTTATCAATTAAACCTAATTTAATTAATATGCTTTTAACCTCATTTTATTACATAATCGATAAGTTAATATAGTTTAATGTAAGTGCCACGTGCTAGTAAATACTAATTTTCATAGAAGACCACGTGTAAAATTCTATAATTTGATGTTTTGTAGTTCGAAATAGCAAAAATAATAAGTACTCCATATGTTCTATATTGGTGACCCTGATGCTCCTTGAAATTTGGTCCTTATACTTGAAATTTCTTCATTAATGCCATATCAACATCGAGTTAATAGTCTAGTAGGAAAGGGAAAGACGTCAAAACCAATGATAATTCTAATTCTAATTCTAAACCACATAAATCTTAAATCAGAAGTTAGAAGTAAGAAAACAACAAGGATAATGAGTGAATATAAATACAAAGCTGAGGGACTAAAGCAAAAGCATTATCAGTTCAAGAGAAACTAAAAAAAAAGATGACTCATTCTTCATTGAAAGGAGGAAGAATTAGTAGTCCTTATACCCATGGCTTCTCTTCTTCTCAAATCCAAACTATTGCTTCCTTTTGTGAAACTCTCATTCCTCCACTCTCAACACCCCCACATCAAGATTCCTTCTTTTCTTCTTCTGCTTCTCAGCCTTCATTCCCCAATGAGGTAAATTTTTCTAAGTGGTTTTTTTCTTTTGTTGTTATTTTATTATGATTCTATTGACGGTACTAATATGTCGTCTCTTGTCTCCTTCTTGAGCCGAGGGTCTCTTGGAAACAACTTCTCTGCTCCTCGGGTAGGGTAAGGTCTGCGTACACATTACACTCTCAGACCGCACTAATGGGATTACACTAGGCTGTTGTTGTACATTCTCATGAAAAGACAAACAAGATTCTTCTTTTAATATGATGGGTTTTTTTGTGTGTAACATAAAGCATTGTTCTTTGCTGTATCTTCCATTATTTGTTTTGATTGGTTGGTAGGTTGCAGAGCTACTGGTGAAGAGGAGCAAGGCTGAGGCAATGTTCATAATAAGGATAGTTGTGTTTATGTTATCAACAAGATTAGGGAGTCTTGTGCTTTGTGGACGTGTATGCTTGGATAAAAGATGGCCTTTTGTTCACAACTTCTCTGAATTATCCTTAAAGCAAAGAGAACATCTTCTGCAAAGATGGTCCAGAGAGAGTTTTCTCCTTCCACTAAGAATTACTTTCTTATTGATCAAAATTATGAGTTTCTTCATCTTCTTCTCTTGGGTAATGCTCCTCTCTCTGTCCTACTTAATTATTGCACATGGTTTTAAAATATTTCAATAGCCCATCATACTTTTTCAAGATAATGACCTTGTTTTTGTCCGAAACTAGAAAAGGAACTGAATCTGGCTAAAAGGATAAAATTAGTGATAAGCCTCAATTATTGGACTTGTTTCTGTTTATGAATGCATTAATGACTCATTGGTCGTTTTGTGGAATTTTGATGGTAACATATTGGAACTATCCTTGACTTTGGATACTTGGTTGGTTCTGTGCAGACTGATGAAAATTTCAATAATCCAACATGGGAAGCTATTGGGTATCATCCAGACACAAGACAGACTCCATCTGAATACCATAAAGAAAGACCACTTGAAAAAGGGATTGTGGAAACCATAAACGAGAGTGATGAAACCTTAAAAGAATCCTTAACCAAGAAAGGTGTTCCTCTTACTGAGGATACAAAAGACAACACCTTTAAGATAAGATGTGATGTTGTGATTGTTGGCTCTGGATGTGGAGGAGGGGTTGCAGCAGCAATCCTAGCAAAATCAGGTCACAAAGTGGTCGTGCTCGAAAAAGGTCATTACTTTGTGCAAGAAGATTATTCTGGTCTGGAAGGACCTTCTTTGAATGAACTGTATGAGTCAGGTGCAATGCTTAGTACTCTTGATGGAAAAATAATGGTTATGGCTGGAACAACAGTTGGTGGTGGCTCAGCTGTAAACTGGTCTGCTTCCCTTAGAACTCCAACTGATGTTCTCAATGACTGGTCTGTGAAGCACAAGATTCCATGGTTTGGAACTTCTGAATATCAGTCTGCCATGGATGCAGTCTGCAAACGGATTGGTGTGACGGAGAATTGCTCCAGCGAAGGACTTCAGAATCAAGTAATACGAAGAGGGTGTGAAAATCTTGGTTTGAAGGTGGAAAATATACCAAGAAATTCTTCAGAGAATCATTATTGTGGTTCTTGTGGTTATGGTTGTAAAACAGGAGACAAGAAAGGGACTGATACCACTTGGCTTGTTGATGCTGTTAACGCAGGCGCCGTTATCTTGACTGGATGCACTGCAGAAAGGTTCATACTGGAAGATGACATGGATGGGAAGATGAGAAAAAGATGTCTTGGAGTAGTTGCAACAACTGAAAGCAAGAAGCTAACAAGGAAGTTGCATATTGAAGCTCGCGCCACGATTTCTTCCTGTGGATCTCTCTTCACACCTCCCTTACTGATTTCCAGTGGACTGAAGAACAAGAACATTGGGACAAACCTCCACCTCCACCCTGTTCTTTTGGCGTGGGGATACTTCCCCGAATCCATGTCTGAATTCAAAGGTAAGAATTATGAGGGAGGAATAATAACAGCCCTTCATAAGATGGTGCCTGAAGAAACTAATGCACAGGCCATAATAGAAGCTACAGCTCTGGGACCTGCTTCTTTCGCCTGCTTTTTCCCATGGACTTCTGGGCAGGATATGAAGGAGAGGATGACAAAGTACTCACGAACAGTAAATCTGTTCGCATTGGCAAAAGATCAAGGTTCAGGACAAGTAAAGAAGGCAGGGAGGATAACGTACAGACTGGATGAAATTGATAAAGAGAATATCAAAGCAGGTTTAAGAAGGGCATTGAGAATCCTGGTAGCAGCAGGAGCTGTTGAAGTGGGAACATTTCGAAGCGATGGACAGAAATTCAGTTGTAAAGGGATCAAGAATGAAGAGTTGGAAGAGTTTCTGGACACAGTTGGAGCTACTGGAGGGCCAAGCTCTAAAGGAGAACAGTGGACAATCTATGGCTCTGCACATCAAATGGGAAGCTGCCGGATGGGGGCGAATGAGGAAGATGGAGCAGTGGATGAGAATGGAGAATGCTGGGAAGCGAAAGGCTTATATGTATGCGATGGTAGTGTGCTTCCTACTGCAGTTGGTGTCAACCCAATGATCACTATACAGTCCACTGCTTATTGCATTGCCAAGAGAATAGCAGAGTCAATGCATAATGAAAAGCTAGTTTCAGACATGTAAATGACATAAATGTGTCTCCCTCACCCCAGAATAAATCTTATCTAGGAAATAAAATTTACCATTTCAATGTCAACCGATGCACTGAAAACAGAAATGCAACTAAACTGTTAGTAGTACCATTTTGCATGCAATGATAGCTATCCACCTCCATGCAAATTCAACCACTGCCTAGCACACGAAACTAGATTACGCCGGAAAAGATGCTTGCCCTATTCATAAAGTAGGTGGAGCAATTTACCCAGACGCAACAATTAGAATTTCTTGGATAGGAACCAAATCAATTTGAACAACTTTACTCATGTATAATAACTGCTCCCATGGCTAACTGGGAGATATTAAAAGGCTTATTCTAAGTTTATCGACAAGACCACAAAAAAATATGGTTCTAAGGGCCAGTAATTTTTAGGATACTCTCAAAGTTCCAGAAGCTGGAACAACACAATCATCAATAAAAGAAAGGGTAAAATCAGAGGGATAAGGATCAATAGGAACAGTTGGGTCACAGCTGAATAACAGCCAGCGTATTCCAAGTCATATCAAGAAGAATTTAATCCCTATTTTCTTCTTGAACGCTTGAAATGTGGACATTCAGATGTTTCCTGTCAAAAAGGGAGAGACTATGAAATAAATAAAACTATAAAAGTGGTTTCCGCTCAACTAGCAGTTGCTTTTACTGCTTTCTCAGCCGCATCATCTAAATCTTCGGCAGTTATCAAGGTCATCCCACTTTCCTGCACAGACAAAGCAGGGCAGAAAGCAATTACTACTTCAGTCTGAATTCTCTGATGAAACAATAATTAGCAACTGCCAAGTGCAGTAAATAAGTTCCTGCCTAGAGGATGAAATTCAGAATTTACCTTTAGAATTCTCTTCCCTTGTTCGACATTGGTACCCTCAAGGCGAACAACCACTGGCACTTTCAATTGAACCTTAAGAAAAAATGGAAGAATCAGCATATCTGCATGAAGCTTCGTGCAGTCTCAAGGTCATAGATGGAGTTATACGTTTTAATCCTCTCCTCCTCTTTATCTTTTTTTCTTCATTAGGGGGGAAAGGTTGAGCTAAAAGAACTTCAGAAAAGACAAATCATTAACAGGAAACGTGGTTCAGTAAAAGGGCCATTCATTATCGATGTCCGCCAAGGAATATGGCAGACACCAAAAGCTGATTTTGAAAGAGAATGCACCTTTGATCTACACAACCCTGATCAATCACCAAAGCTAAAAGAACACGAACCTGTTTGGCTGCATTGACGATACCACTGGCTATCACATCACACTTCATTATTCCTCCGAAGATGTTAACCAGGATTGCTTTTACCTTCTCATCTGAAGTCAAAATTTTAAAAGCCTCCACAACCTACTTTGAATACATGAGAAAAAGTTAAGGTACTGAGAAATTTTAAACTTTTGAAAGAAAATCAACACATTTTTAAGCCAAAAGCTGAACCTTCGGTCTGAACGAATGTTGATTTATTATTTCTATGTATAGGAAAGTGTTAATTTGCCATTATTAAGAACAATATCTGGAAAGATGATAACATGACCACAAGTGTTCTTCACGATGTACTACCAACAAATTAGACATACTTGTCCCTCAGAGGCATTACCACCAACGTCAAGAAAGTTGGCCGGAGTCCCTCCATGAAGCTTAATTATATCCATGGTAGCCATTGCCAATCCAGCACCATTCACCATGCAACCAATTTCTCCATCTAAGCCAATATAGTTCAAATCAGCTTTTGCAGCAGCAACCTGAGTTAAACAACAACAGTCAGCCCAATGAGAACTTGTATCTACTTGCATAGGACAAAAGAAGCATGTCATCATTCAAAAGAAAGTATAAGGAGTACCTCACGAGGATCTTCTTGTGATGAATCACGGAGAGCAAAAATTTCTTTTTGACGGTAAGAAGCATTATCATCAAAATTGAGCTTAGCATCAGCAGCTACCAACTTCTTATCAGATGTTTCAGCAAGGGGGTTGATCTGCCCAGTGCCCAAAAAAGACCAGTACAGATTTAGGGACATAGGGAGAAGAAAATTTCTAATGGCATGTTTTCTATAAAATCTAAACATGCGGAACAGTTGGCTCTAGGAAAGCCCTAAAGAATTCATGAACTGCTTACCTCTAACATTGTGCAGTCACATTCACAGAACATTTTATACAACTTTTTCACTTGTTCAATTGAATCATTTCTGTCAGCTACTTTAGGAGCCAAACCATCGACGACCTTCGCAGCATCTTCGTCAGTGATTCCTCTAAACACATCAATGGGAACCTGCAAATTACAGAACGAAAAACTATTTTACTTGAAAAAAATAGCACGAAACAAAATTGCAAGAGGTCGGATTTGAACGTTGAAGCAAAAGCAACCTTTATAATCATGTCAGGAAATTTTTCAGCCAGGTCTTCAATACTGGTGCCTCCTTTTGAACAGGCAATTATGAGCTGTGGCACAGAAAGCAAGAGCAAGCAGCTTAGTTAAGAGGTTGATTTTAATGCAATTACCAGTATCTACCTGTTCAACTTCATTACTAAAAGAAGTACTACCAATTAGGCTTTTGGAGATAACAGCCCCTCAGAACCATTTAATTAAGTAAGAACTTAAAGTGAAAAGGGTTGTATCCTGAAATTTGTAATTACTTGCAATCTAGATGCATTTTACTCTTGAAGTGGAATGAACCAATATATATACTTCCCACCTTTTGCTTGACCTTCCTAAAAGATAAGCAGTTAGGAATTGTCAATTACAATTGGATGCTTTAGAAAGTCATCCAAAGGTGAACAACAATCATGACTGGCTCTTCAATTAGAAATGAGAGCGAGTTGTATGGATAGAAACCTACTGACCAGTGACTAGAAATGAAGAATACACGCATTCGGCATACTTGATATTTAATAATAAATATGCAATCAATTTCCATGCAACAGTAAGCTACCGCATTCTTAGATTGGAAGATATACAATACAGCACATGTATCTAAATAAGTTTTCATTCATCTTCCGATCAGAATCTTATTATAATTAATACTCCCTTTCAAATTGAATGTTTTTATTTGCCTTTGCATGATTATCAAAATCAAGTTGAAAATGTACTATGTTCACTGTTTAATAAAGGGAAAAAACGCCAAGATGGTACTTTTGTTATCGAAGAATATAATCGCGGAGATGTGGACATATGACTATTCGGTAGAAGATAATATGCCTGAAAGTTACCCTTCCAATAAAGTGGACATTATTTTGACATGGACTGAGATGGATAAACATTCTATTTGAAATAAGGTTGTTTAAGTAAACTCTTTTTTGACTATTTTATTCCTTCCAACTTTGACTTTTAGTTTCTTTAGGTATTCACCATGGTGTTGGATAAATATGAAGTGATGCAATGGAAACAATAAGCAGCATTATGAATTTTGAACAAACTCAAACATTAACATTAATCAGGGAGTACGTTGAACTGCCCAAGCAAGGTTTGAAACTTACAGGGCCAGCAGTTGCACGATCAAGTATAATAGAGAAGTACATTTCATTCACAAGGGACATCTTCTCACAAAGATAAACCTGCACAATTCATATAACAGAACATCAGAAATCCCAGTAATCCTCGTAATAGCACTGGCATACCTGGGGCCAGAACCACTATGGCATTACTAGAGTAGTGTTGTTTGATCAGAAATTACATCTTATGACAAAAATTAAATGAAAGTTTTGCTAACAATTATATTTTGAATATCTAGCAGCGACATACCGGACCCCGCGCATAGCGGGAGCTTAGTGCACTGGGCTGCCCTTTTTTTGCAGTGACATCAACAAAAACATTAGTTAACTGTGGCTTAGTGTACCGGGCTGCCCTTTTTTAGCAGTGACATCAACAAAAACATTAGTTAACTGTGGCGTGTTAATCAATAATTTGTATTCCACAAGAGCTGAAACTTGAGTCAACTTATGAAGCATCAAACTTGGAAGTATAAAAAAGAAGTTTCAGCAACAACAAAAAACCCAGTGTATTCCCACAATTGTATTCCTACAAATGAGGCCTGGGGAGGGTAGTGTGTACGAACACCTTACACATACCTTTAAAAAGGCAGATATGTTGTTTCCGCTAGACCCTTGGCTCAGGAAAGATAAAGGGAAGAGGCAATGACAAGCAAACAAATCGGAAATAAAAAATAAGTTTCATTTGAATAAAACATAAGTAAAGAGAAGTGGGTTCATTGAACTGCTTATGGTCTATGGAAGGGTTTAAACTGTTAATCAAAAACAATGGTATCAACTGACAAAGCCAAGTGCAGATATTCTTAACAATCCAGATTTATGAGTTATCAATTTATCATTCTATATGCTTGACGAGTAAATGGGGAAAAAGACTGCAAACCTTGCTGACAACTTTTCCTTGAGCTCCAGTTTGTTTAGTAACAAGTATCTGTCCGAGCATCTTCCCTGAAACCAACAGCATGAGCAAATTGGAAAACTTTTTTTAAGCATTTTACAGTGATAATCTCAAAAGCACCAATGCAAACAATGCTTGTGCTTGTAAAACTACCATGTTATGATAAGAGTTCTCCAGGACACCTTTGAAATTCTTACACTAGAATATACAGGCCTCAATCATGCATGGACTTCTAGAATTCAATTTTATCAGTTTCAAATCCCTTACTGCCAGGCTCCATTTAAGAAAAAAATTATTATAAGTCTTATCTTTACCAGCTCACATTTCAGCCAAAAATGCCACTTAAATCAGTTTCAATTGCAAGGATGCCCCACTTGCACACAATGGCCAACCAGAATAACCTCACTACACGTACCACACTAAATTTAGACAGCATTACAATTTCTTTTCTTTTTTAAATAGCATGAAAAAAATACTTGAGAGACAAAACACAACAATATAGTTTCCTTGTATTTACCAACAATACAAGGAAAAGATCTATTAGTTAGCATGATGATCTCATTACAGAAAAGATCAGTAGAATTATGTTCTAAAAGATCTACTTGAACCCGAAACAACATAAGGTCTACTAGTTAGCATGATGCTCTCATTACAGAAAAGATCTAGTAGAGGCAGATCTTTAATACCAGCTATTTCTTCGGCCTGGTCAGTCTTGACAATGTGAACTCCACCCTTAAATCCATTTTTGAAAGTTCCCAGGCCACGTCCACCAGCAAGGACTTGTGCTTTAATAACCACCTGCATCACCCAAAAGAGAAAAGTAGAAATCATTTACGCTGCCCTCAGCTGTAAATTAAAGTCATACATTAGATAATCACTACTAATTAAAGGAAGCATCGTTCGAACTACCTCGTTTTGATCACGTATTACGTCTTGAATTGCTTTTTTCACATCTCCGAGGGCAGTAACAGCAACACCTTTTGGAACATTGATCCCATATTTGCCCATCAACTCAGCTCCCTAAATTAATAAGCAAGCAAAAAGTTCACTACCATATACATCACAAACTTATAACACTTCAAATGATTGCTTTACACTTAGCAGCCACATGCTATTTTTTCTTTTCTTTTTAATAATTGACAAATACCCAAGGGCCAGTGGCATATGGTTCGAAACTCGGTGGATAATGAGCCCGCCCCTCTACCCTTCTCCACTTAAATAAAAGAACCCGTGATGTGCCCCTAAACCACACATCACAAGTTGCGCTCTTACCACTGAACCAAAGCCCTGGGGGCCCTTTAGTAACCTCATATCAACCTATGTTACTCGGATTGTTCAAATATCGTCTTATGCATGTCGGATCCTCCAAAAGTAATGCATTTTTGGAGCATCCAATACGGGTGCAGCAGCATTGTTGGAGAGTCCTAGCAACATAGATGTCAACACAAATGTTCTATTTCAAATCATCTTTCTGAGCCTTCTTTATCCAATTTTGAAAAGCCAGATTAGATCAAAATTGGTATTTGATTATTATTGTCTTTTAGTTATCAGATATACCAGACTAAGATCCTACGGAATGGAGATATACACAGCATCAGCAGCATATGATAAACAAACAAAACTTCACAAACTTTACAAACAGCAAATGATTGATTCACAGTTAGCAACAAAAACGCAAATGATCCATTTTTTTAAGTCACAGTAAATCAAAAGTGATATTTAGATATTAATCTCTTTTGGAACCTAAGCAACAAAGGCATAGGCAGCATCAACAGCATATTTACAACGAAACAAATAACCTGAAACTCGTGGATGTTGAGGAGGCGGAGCTGCTGTTGCTGCCATTTGCCGGCGACGGTGAGCGACTGAGAGGTAAGCTTACGAAGCAAGCCTCTCACCATTTTGAGATCCTCTACAGATAATTGAGATTTTGAACAAATCGAACCCAAAAAGCATGCAGGAGAACAGAGAGATGGCAGTGGAATTGTGCCGGAACCTAAGACTACGACGCCGGGAATCGAAGTGGTTACCTGGCTTTCTTTTATTCGTTTTACTACTCTTTTTCTCTAATCTAATTTGGTCCTCTTACTTTCCACTGTTCCATATTCATGTTGTAATTCTTTTTGTTTTGTCAAATGCAACCCATGTTTTGGTTTATGAACAAGAAGATACACTGGAATGATAATGCATGGATTATAAATTGGGGATTAAATAATAGTAATAAAATTATTTAGTAAATGTAATTTTGCCGAGAGATATTTGGATTATTGGACTGGAATAATATATGTTACGTATAATATAAACTATGTCATCGTTTACACTAGTTAAATTTGGATAAATTTTTATTTTCATTAAGGATTTTGGAGAGGAGTATCAAAGAAAAGAATTTTGATTATTTGTTGTTTTGTTATGCAAAAAAATTAATACTTGTATGAGGGTGTTTGAGCTTATAAGCTGGCCAAACTGGCTTATAAGCATCTTCTGGCTTATCTACGCATTTGGTAAACAACCAAAATGCTTATAAGGCAAGTTTTTATAAGCCAAAATCAGTCTTAAGTCATAAACTTTTAGTTTGACCAACACTTTTACCAATTTATTCTTAATAATATTTTCTAATTCACAAAATATTTTTCCCAAAATAAATTTCTTGACCTTCTCTTCATTCCATATTCGTTGTTAATTCTTTTCCTTACAAAGAAATTTTTGATATATAATATTTAGGAACAAATTCAAGGTATTTTAGTCATTTAACAAAAAGATTAGCTTATCAGCACTTTTTCAAACACATCAACTGCTTATTATCAGTTTCAGCACTTCTATCCAAACACGTAAATACTTATTTTAATTATTAGTTTCAGCACTTAAAAGAACTTTTCAGCACTTCAAGCTTATCAGTTATTTACAATCAGCTAATCCAAAACGGGCTCTATGTTGTTTAAGTTTCTAAGCTAGATATATATTTCTCTATTTAAAAAAAAATTGAAGGAATACTAATTTTAAACGTGTAAAGTAGGATGCTTATCTTCGTATAATAATTAAAGGAGTACTTATGTTGTAAATTCTACCTCAATATGATGTCAATGAGATATGTGATTTTTACAAGATAATACACAATACCTCCAAAACGGCACTACCCAAATTGTGGCTAGTTGAAAGTCCAACAATTTCATTTTTTATATACAATGAATTGAATCAGTAACAAGTCAATTACTCTTTAAGTTTGTAGATGTCATAGGTAATTTGAAATGTCGTCTTCAAATTGGTTGCTTTTAAGAAGACAAATATTTATTTCTAGAAGTCAAGATCATATATTTTAGCAATAAAAACAATTATTTACAAGTTTTAGAAATTAATTTGCTCAAACAAACCGGTGATGAACTAAAATTTTACTCCATAAATAAAATAAGAATTAGCAGCAACACCAACAACTTTACTTTGGATGGTGCGGGGGTAGGAGAATTTGGTGAATGAGTTGTTGAGGGTAGTGATAGGGATTTATGTATTAGAATCGGCAAAAATGCCTAAAACTCCTATGGTGATCATGCATATGGCAGGTAGGACTACCATCATGCTCATTTCGAGTAACCATTTCTTCCGTTAAGTGATGCTATTGCTGAAAAATATAATTTGGAGAGAAACAGAAGTAAGACGAAGAATATTGTGATGACCAAACGCTCATCACTTGTTTTAAATTAAATTCTATGTTTTTGAAGCCTTGAAAAACTCATTTAGAGTCGCCTCGATTTGTGTGTGCAGTCCGGCCGCGTAACCGGAAAGCTTAAATGTAAAAATCTGTGAAAATGATAAGTTTTGATTATAAAATGAGTAAATTTGACTTCGATCAACGTTTTGAGTAAACGGATCCGGACCCGTGATTTGACGATCCCGGAGGGTCCGTAGGAAAATATGGGACTTGAGCGTCCGGAATCGAATTCCAAGGTCCCGAGCCCGAGAAATGAATTTTTAAAGGAAATTGTTTTCTGAAATTATTTAATAAAATTTGATTAGAACATGTTGGTATCGGGCCCGTATTTTGGTTCTGGCGCCCGGTACAGGTCTTATATATGATTTAAGATGTTTTCGTAAAATTTGGTTGAAAACGGATGTCGTTTGATATGATTCGGACTTTAAATGAAAATTTTGATGTTTTAAGAAGTTTGAAAGAATTCATGGATTTTGAGGTTTGATTCGATGAATATGATGTTGTTTTGGCGATTTGATCGCACGGATAAGTCCGTATGATATTTTTGAGGTTGTGTGTATATTTGGTTTGGAGCCCCGAAGGTGCGGGCTAGTTTTGGATAGGGCGCGGGAGCATTTTTGAACTTTAAAAAATAGCTAGTATTTCTGATCTGCATTGCAAAGCCAGTCTCGCAAATGCGAGCCATGCATCGCAAATGCAAAAATGGGAGCTGGGCAGGGCTGATCGCAAATGCGACCAATTGGTTCGCAAATGCGAAGGAGGGCCAGTCGCAAATGCGACATTTTTTATCGCAATTGCGAAAGTCCGGGAATTTCAAAAGGTTCGCAAATGCGAACCCTGTTTCGCATTTTTCACATCTGCAGAGGTTGGGATTCACAATTGCAAACCCCTGTTCGCAATTCCCACATGTGAGACCTACAATTTTATACTTAGGCGATTTTTCAAGAATTCCTTCTTCTCCAAGCACATTGTAAGTCATTTTTAACTAACTTTCTTCAATCATTAACATCATTTAATATGATTTCAACTTAAAATCAAAGATTTTCATGGGGGAATTTGGGTATTTTGGGTAGAACCTAAGTTTTTCAAAAATTGAGGATTTGAACCTTAATTTGAGGTCCGATTTAAAAACAAATTATATATTTGATGTCACACCCCAATCTTGGGAGGTGTGGCTGGCACCCGATGCCCGAAGGCCCGAGCGAACCAACCATGAGATATGATCTGAAGTATAATAACCTGCAGGCAGAAGAGCCCAACACGGCATATATACATATAACCTAAGCCAACAAGGCTGCAACAACAGTATAACAGCTATCCAGAAGGTCGATAGGGCTATACGAAAAAAATATATATATATACAATGACCGCTAGTCTGCAAGCCTCTAAAAGTGTAAGACAATATCAACAGGGTGGGACAAAACCCCGGACATACCCAAAACTACACATATACATATGTAATAGTACCTATGAACTCAAAGTCAGCAACTCCGAAGAAGTGGAGTGCGAAACCCAACGCTGATCCTGGGGGTCCTACTGAGGAGGCACGCCGCTATGTCTATCCGAACCTGTGGGCATGAACACAGCGCATAAAAATGCGTCAGTACGAAATATGTACTGAATATGTAGGGCGACAAGTGTAACATGAAAAATGTAATTAACAAGAGAAAAGATATAGAGACAGTTTGAATTCTGAAACTAGCCTCGATAGGAAATTAAAGTTCAACCTGGATATAAATGTATGCTCGTGGAATCGTCGCTCACTATCGCTAGTTATAATATATCACATTATATAATAATAAATCCCTCTGTGGGGCTATAATATCCATAACGTACCCGGCCATAATAAAGGCTCGGTAGAATCGTACCCGGCCACGTGGAGCTCGGTAATCCCAACTGATCAGTGGTTACACAATATGTGTCATACCCGGCCGTCTATAATGCGGCTCGGTAATAAAAGTAAATACATACTGTGAGCACGTGATTTTTGCCCTAAACAAATTATTCCAAAATATATGCAAAATGATTTTTGAATTTTTATGGCAATTTGTTGATAATTGTGTGCATAATAATAATTCATAAAACAGGTAGAAATACCGGGATTTTATGATTTTTTTTTGGAAACAAATCAAAGAAAATCAAAATATACATCTACTTGTTTTAATTAGAAAATACTAAAAAATAGAAATTAATTACTCTTTAATTTTAGTAAAAAATCAGAGAAAATTAGAAGAAAAGGAAAATACAAGGAAAATAAATAGAAAATAAATACAAAAGTAAAATACAAAAATATAGAAAAGAAATAAATACAAAAATACAAAAATACAAAAAAATACAAAAAAATATAAAGAAAAGTATAATGCAAAAAATAATACAATATAAAATTTGGGCTAAATACAATTATTAGTAGCCCAATTAGTAATACACTGCCCAGGCCCAAAGAAGGCCAAGCCCGGTCTGCCTATACAAAACCAAACGACACCATTAGATATAATTGAATCTGGACCGTTGAAGCTTTGATCAAACGGCCCAGAGCATCAGTCATTTAATAAACAAAACGACGTCGTGTATTTAAGCTAATCTAAATCGTTGATAACATAAATCCAAGGGTCATGATTAAATGACCACTTAAAGGAGACGACGTCGTATATAGGCCAATTGCATCTGAGCCGTTGGTTCATTTGATCCAACGGTCCCAAATCATCCAAGGTTTTTAAATACACAAATGTTATACAGATCATTTCATTATACACCTTCGTCTCTAACATGAAACCCTAGCCGCCTCACTATTCTCCCAACCATCGCCGAAAACCTACCGTCGGTGGTTCACCACCACCTCTGTTCAAACCACCATGAAAACCCCATAGCCTCCTCCATCCCCTCTTTCACCCTATCCCATCAGTTTCCTCTAAAAACCCTTGGAAACCTTCGAATAACCCAAAAGGTGTCGCCGGAACCTTACTCCGGCGAACACCACCTATGAACCAGGGTTCATCTTTAACACCCTACAATCGCCTCCGCCTCCTCTTTAACCCCATCTAGGTGACTTCCCTCGAATAAGCCTGAAAACCCTCGAATATGTCAAAAGGTGTCGCCGGAACCTTACTCCGACGAACATCCTTATTCCAAAACCACCCCATACAACCCCATAACACCCAGCTTCACTTTCAAAGAGTCTTTTTCACAAAAAAGAGACTCGATGAGTCTGCCTGAGAGCAAAAGTCCAAAAATCGATATCCAGAACTTCCAAAGTTCCGGATAATCAAGAAAAGTGAAGAAAAATGAAAATAAGAGAAAGAAAGAAAGAAAGAAAGAAAAGAAGAATCAAAACGGAAAGCTAAGTATTCTCAACTTTTTGCTTCTTGATTTTTCTTATTCCTGAATTGCATGCCTGTAACCTCTTGGTTTTCTGATTTTTCTTATTTGGGAATTGCATGTCTATAATCTTTGATCTTTCTTATTTGTGAATCGCATGGCTATAATCTCTCTTCTCTGAATAAAGTTCTTAGCCAAAATTGTATGTTTGTTGTTCATAATAGCCACACTTAAATTTCTAGGGTTTTATTTGGTAAAATCGAATTGGTAATTAGGTTTTCTGTTAATTAGATTCTATCTCTGATTAATTTGTTCCTTTGAATCTCGTTAATTGATTACTTATACTCTAATTTGATTTTTATCTGTGAAACTGTCTATTGTCTGGCTAATTTTGTAAATCGATTTTCGACTTTGATTCTGGTTGTTTGATTAATACTAGGATTAAAAAGTAAATAAAGATAAAAAGCAGGGTTAATTTTGAGAAGGTCAGTGGGTGTGCTGTAATAAACCTAAGGGAGTGAGGGTATAATTGGGAATCCAGTATGGTTCGCGGGTAATTAGGTAAAGGATAAAGGGTATTCTGGGCATAATAAAAGGGTAATTAAGTAAAAATTAAAAGCAAGTGAGGGTAACTTAGACAATTAAGGGTATTAGAATAATGCAGATGCCACTAGAACCTTCTAGAAGGGGTTCTAGTGCATTTACGATTAAATTAAGTGTAGTGATCTGAAAATAAATGATAAGATGAGGGGTGGAAAAATTAGAATATTAATTTCAAAATTCCCTCCCATTTTGTTCTATAAATAGGCCTCATTAGGCCACATTTAAGGAGGTTCTGGAAAAAAAAAAATTGGAAGGTCTAATATTCTGAAAAATCCTTCTAATCTCTGAGAAATTCAAATCTCCTAGTTTCATCCTTAGGAAATTCCCTAATCCTACTGTCCATTGATTCTAGTTCGAGTTTAATTTGAAAATTCTCCTGAGTTTTGGTATTCCGTCTGTTTCTCTGTGGTTATGTGATCTGAATTGGGTTGTTGAATCTGTGTATTGCTGTGGTTATTCCTTGAGAAGTTGTTTGGTTATTTTGTAGTTTTGATATCAAATCTGGTTGTTGTGAACTTGCTGTGAATCTGTTGGTCTACTGTTTGCTGGAGTCCTGATATTGCTGATCCTTCTTCTTCTTATTGCCTTAGACTTATCGAACTCATTTCACCTTTCCAGGTACACTTCTGAAACTCGAAGATGTAATCAGAAATTTGAAGAT
>MU754167.1:24936-36955 GCA_026770625.1 Nicotiana glauca
AAACTAATATATATATATATATATATATATATATATATATATATATATATATATATATATATATATATATATATATATATTATGCTTTCTTTAAGGGTTCAACAAAGTATGTGAAGCTTTTATTTTTGCTCTTTGTTTATTGTTAGAACGCGTAGAAAGTTTCCCCTTTTTTTAATCTAGTATATTGAGTGGATTAAGATTTCTCCTGTATCTAAGTGCCAGAACTCTTTATTGGTCCATGATACTGTTTTGATTCGTCACTTACCTATCAACTTTCTTGTTTAACACTTTAATGATCCATCCATAGGGATTCAGTAGTATGCCTAAGAAAATTACAATAACATTCAGTGCTGCATCAATTTCTACTCAAAATGATAGTAAAAGAGCCATATCATCATCGGTTATCGAAAAGAGCCATATCGTCCTCTCAAGATTGCTTATTATTCTTCCTTACAATGGTTAAAATTATACTTACAGAAACAAGAAAGCAATGATATTTAGACTGGAGAAAGTCATTGTCATTTCTTTAATGGAAAACTACAGAGTGGATATGAACATGAGATATAAACATTTGATGCTGCAAATATAAAAAGTTTAGCAAGTACTTCGACATATTAGTCAATATAAAGATCATACACAGAAAGTCCTGGTAATTTAATCCCATGACTGGAGAACCAGAAACCTCCAATAAATAGTTTTACTAACTAACATGCACATAATTGTAGCAATTTCTAATTTAGGTTTATTTGTCTCTCCAATCCTCTCTTTTCATGCATGTTGGCAATGTGATACATGCGATTTAACGACTCCATCTGAATTGTTGATAGTGACAGAGTCGATGCAAAATTGAGAAAGTAGCACGTTGTTTTTTCAGTTGAAACACTTTTAATATGTGTCTTCCTTGTTGCTCAATCTTTGTCTCAATACTTGGACCATCTTTTTTCATGCACATGCACACACTTATAAATCATGCGAATGGATGTTGACACTGATTGGAAAATGTCTATAACAACTTTGTTCCCTTTGTGTTCTGTCCCCTCTAAAATTTCCGTTCTCTCCTTTTGCCATATGTGCATGTGATTCTGCTTGTGACAAATCATGTATCCTGACAACTACATGTTTCCTATTCTGTGCAGGGCCGTTTTGAGATACTATGCTTGTCTGGTTCATACTTGGTTGCTGAAACTGGTGGCCCACGCAATCGCACCGGTGGTATAAGTATCTCGGTTTGTAGTCCTGATGGGCATGTAATTGGAGGTGCTATAGGGGGTAGGCTCATAGCGGCCAGCCCTGTTCAGGTATTTGCTGAATGCTTGTTTATCTCTCCTTACTCTTTTGGGAGTATTTGTTTTTTGTTTTCTGTGTAACAAGCAAATTTGCTGCAGGTAGTTGTATGCAGCTTTGTATATGATCCAAAGGTAAAGAGCAAACCAGAAAGTAGTACTCCTATTAAAGAGGAGAAAGAGTCTGCTGAAAAGTCATCTACACCAATTGGTGCTACTCCGAGTCAAGATCCTACTTCAGGTTCTGGCACGACTGTTTGGCCTCCAAGTTCCCGGCCAGATGTAAGAAATTCCCAGACTGGGATTGACCTGACGCGTGGATGACACAATTCGCTGCAATGCACACATGATGGTTTTGTATATATGTGCTTCTGTAAATGAAACGTGCGCCAGGAGATCAGCTCGACAATTTAACTGTCTGCCTATTAGTAGGATGATGGATTATGTTAACTCTGTAACAAAAATTCTTCTTTTTAGGTACTGTTAAAGTAGCAATGGTAGGGGATGATGGCTGTTGAAAGTAAAATGCATTATTGCATTTGTAGAAGGTTAAGTGTGATGGACCAAATTATCTGAGGAAAGGTGGTGGATTTGCTTTTGATCTCTTTTCTGTAGTGACTTAGAATATTTTTTATCTGGGGACAAATTAACAAGTCAAATGTGAGATCTTTTGCCTCTATCGATCCTTCATTTAATTATGATATTATGGCTTATTTTCTTAGAACCATTGTTTTATCTTGCTTGCAAACACTGCAAGTTGTTTTGCCAGGGTATATATTATATACATGTGGCACATCCTGGAAAGCAAGAAATATGATTTGTGGTTTGACCTTTCTTCGAACTTGCGCATAGCGGGAGTTTTGTGCATCTTGTTGTCCTTTTTGGTTTATTCTGATAAAGATTTACATGATTCTTTGCTCAAAGAAACTAGTACAAGCAGATTACTACAACAAACCTAATGTAATCCGACAAGTAGGGTTTGAGGAGGATAAAGTGTGTTTCCGATAGATCCTCTCCTCCAGGAAAGATAATAGTATAAGTAGATTAATGTTGTCAAATTCAGTTCAAACAGATGCATGTATATACTTGATCATTATATTTTAACAGCGAAGCAAGTAGAAACTTCCTTTACCATATGATAACTTGAGTGTGAAATAACAACATCAATAACAATAAACTCAGTGTAATCCCACAAATGGAGATAACTTGAATGGAAAAGAAAATAAGAGAAAGAAAGAGTATTATTTGACGAAAGGAACCGAGATTTCTTGTAACAACAAAACCAGTATAATCCCACAAATGGGGATAACTTGAATGGAAGAGAAAACAAGAGAAAGAAAGAGTATTATTTGACGAAAGGAACCGAGACTTCTTGTAACAACAAACCCAGTGTAATCCCACAAATGGGGATAACTTGAATGGAAAAGAACACAAGAGAAAGAAAGAGTATTATTTGACGAATGGAACCGAGACTTCTTGTCCGTTCCTCGGGATATGCAGGGTATGTATTGAAAGCCAGAAGATTTTATATCAACATTCATTATTCAGACCAGGAGATTTCAAGCCAACCCCAGTCTTTCTTAGGAACACCTAACGCTTTCCACACTGCTTCAGAAGCATCAACAATATTATTCGGGCAAGGAGGTTGGTATGCATGTGGATAATCACACCCTTCACCCGAATCACATTCATCGACAACCATGGCTTTCACACTCTTCCCATTTGCATGGATGGTAATGTTTTCAAAACATCGTCTCCCTTTACTGTACCATCCGGTGGACAGAGCCACCACCGGAATAGAGTTATGGTAATACGTGCCACTACATTCTGATGGACCGCCACCATCACCACCTTTGTCAAAATCGTTGATAGTAAGAATTGCCTTCGTGTGACCAGTAACCGGAGGTGAACATTTGTAAGTAGTGTAAAATTTCCCTTCTTTACAACATTCATCACCAGGGCTACATTGGTCTTTTGGGGGCTTTTTACCCTTAATTTTTCCACTTGGCTTGCATTTTTGAGCCTCCACTAATGTGTTAGTACAAACCATGGAAATAAGGATCAAGAAAGTAACAAAATGAACTAGGCTGAAATAAATTCCCTTATTCATTTTTGCAATTATAAGTTTCATCTAGAGTAGTTGTGAATTAAACAAGATTTTCTTTTTTGTTTGAAAAGTTGATATAATTGCTTGCTATATATATGAAAAGTTTGCCGCACAATTATACTTGGAAATAAATAGTGTTGGTCATGTAATTTAAAATCATGGAATACAATGGGGTAAAAATACTAAGAAAATGAAGGGACAATAACAATAACAATGTTAGTAAAACTCTACTAGGAAATTTTGGTTTTATCAGAGAAGCTAATATACAAATAAAAAATGTTGCAACTCTACTGTTTGCTTTGTAGACGTGACATTTTGAAAAATTAGGTTGTTTAAGCATGTAGTGATTTTTTTTCCCACTACGATCATGTGCATTAGTTCTGAAAATACAATCATGTTTGAAGTTTTTCTAAATAAATTTTAAAAACCTTAGTATGTCTTATTGAAATTATTTTCGTTTTATCTTTTTCATATTGTTTTTCTTACCTAAGATTATATATTCGACAAACTTTTATGCTAATTCCAATATTAAAAAAAATCCTCACAAATCCCTGTTAACCCCTTTAATTTTTATTTGAAGATGAAGATTAATTTTCTTTATCTCATTTTTTTTTTTCATTGGATATATGTTGATGGGTTTTCAATGTCTTTGCCTTATATTTTAATGACCTAGCAAACTTACTGTCAAGGACCAGATAGGGAACTTGACACACTTGGGCTACATTGCAAGTCAACGGATTCCAGCTAAATATGAACTGCTATAGCTTCAGGAGATAGAGAACCAAACAAGGACCTGATACCCTTGTGGTTCCCTCATACTAGTACGAGGTCAATTGGACATAGCTGGAAGCGACGTGACTGCCTGCACTGCACTGTTTCTAGTGGTTACTTGTCCTTTGACCAACTAAAGTACTTAAATCATTCAAGTAATGTCATCAAAGTGTATTTACAAGGAGTTTATATCAAAACATCACTTTGAACACTTGAGAATTCATTCAAGCCTTCTGCAAAACAGTGAACTTAATTCTCAAGAGCTTGAAGAACAAAGTTAAACGCTACTACGGACCAGTTCCTAAATCTAGTATTTTGTTGTCCTTAGTTGAGTTGTAACTTTGTGATTGTTCTTATTGTAATTCCTAAATTGCTTAGCTAGAAGCTTTGATTAGGAACCCCCTTGTAAAAATCATAAACTTTTTGATTTTGTGTTATGACTAGAGTTAGTCATAAATTAAAGTCTTTGTAACTAGAGAGTGATAAAGTGACTTGTGGTAAGAGTATCACAAGTTAATTGAGTTGAAGTTCTTGTAATAGAGTTATTACAAAGTGGCTTGTAATAGGGGTTTACAAGTTAGTGAAGTTGAAAGCCTACAAGTGTAGGTCGTGGTATTGTCCCCTTGAGTTGGGATTTTTCTACGTAAAAATTTCGTGTCTTATTTACTTACTGTTTCATTAGCATTCTCAGTAAAAACTCATAGAGGACCAGGTACTCTACTATTTGGTGGACTCATATAAATTAACAATTGGTATCAGAGCAGGTTCCTCCTATCAGGCTAACACCTAGGAAGGATCCTTATGACTGCTCCACCAAACTTTGAAGAAGGTCAATCTACATACAGACTACCCAGATTCAATGGACAACACTATGGGTGGTGGAAGACAAGAATGCATGATTTTATCATGGTTGAGGATTCTGAGTTATGGGATATCATATGTGATAACCCTTATGTCCCAACAAAGGTACTTGAAGAACTTCCATTCTCAATGCCAAAAACCAGAAAATAATACACCGACACAGACAGGAAAGCCGTGGAGAAGAATTTTTGTGCCAAGAAGATTTTGGTATGTGGAATAGGACCTGATGAATACAATAGAATCTCTGCTTATGACATTGCTAAGAAGATATGAGAAGCTTTGAAAATAGCTCATGAGGGAACCACCCAAGTAAAACAATCTAAGATCGATATGCTCATTATCGAGTATGAACTCTTAAGGATGAATGGCAATGAATCTATTCAAGATATGTACATAAGATTCACTTCCATCATAAATAAGTTGCACTCACTTGGTGAAACAATTCCTAGAAAAAAGTTAGTGAGGAAAATCCTCAGTATCCTGCTTAGCTCTTATGAAAGCAAGGTGAATGCTATTACTAAAGCAAAGGACTTGCAGGAGCTGACCATAGACGAGCTGTTTGGAAATCTGAAGACCTCCGAGATGAAGAGGAAGATAGACAGTGAAAGAAGAGAACCAAAGAAAGAAAAGAACCTGGTACTCAAAGCTGATAGCAATGACACAAGTGAGGAGGATAGTGACATGACTTACTTAACCAAAAGATTTCAAAAGATGGTCAGAAGAAATGGAGGAATGCTAAAAAAGGGCAGCTCTAGCAAACCAAAAAACTATGATTTCTGTCATAAGTATGGAAAGCCTGGGCACTTTATTAAAGGCTGTCCTATCCTGAAGCAAGAATTCTCCAAGTACAACCCTAAGAAAGCAGCTAAGAGGAACCCGGTTCCTGACAAGGACTTCAAAAGAAAGAGATCTGTTGACAGTGTTGTAAAACAGGCTCTTGCAGCATGGGGGGACTCCTCTAGTGAGTCTGAAGATGAAACTGATGTTGGTGATAGCTCCATGATGGCAGTTGAAAGAGAGGAAAATGAATATGATTGAACTTTTGCTTTGATGGCCCAATCAGATGATGATGAAGACGATGACAACAATGAAGTAAATTTCAGGAATGTTCAGAAAAATTTAAAATCCTACTCTCCTATGAAACTTATGTCTTTAGCTAATGTAATGATTTATGCCTATCATAACCTTGTGGAGGATAAGGATACCTTGATCATAGAACTAGGGGAAGCTGAACAATTCAGAGATTATCTAGTAGTATGTGTAGTGGATCTGAAGGAAACCATTTGTGAGTTGAAGAAAGAAAAAGATGTCTTAACCAAAAAGATTGCCAACTTAGAATGTGAAAGAGATGACTTAGTGGTGGTAGTTGTTGACCATAAGAAAACTATTGAGAACTTTAGTATAGAAACGATGCTCTAGTAAAAACAGTGACTGAAATTGAGGAAGAAAGAGATGATCTCTTGGTAGTAGTTGTAGACCTGAGGGAAACAATGGAGGGACTAGGAATGTTTCTAAACCCAGAAATACTGGAAAAAGGAAAAGAGGTAGCCAGGGAGGAACATATTAGGCTTGAAAACAAGTTGAAAGCTGTGAGAACTAGGTTGTGTGTTGAAACTGAGAAAAACAAGCACCTCCAAACTGAACTGAAAAGAGTAAAAAATGATCGTGAAAAGTCCCTAAAGTTGACTTGGTCCTCAGAAGCTATCACTTCCATGTACACTTATAATGGTGGAAACAAGCAGGGAATAGGTTTCCAAAGGGAGAAAATCCCTTACAACCCACATAGCAAATATGTGACTGTACTAGAAAACTGACTGTGTACCCAGTGTGGGAACAATGGACATTTCAAGGAAAATTGCCAAGCTAGGGTCCAGTCCATTCAGAAAAATAGAGTGTTTGCTGAAAATGTAACTACTAAAAACGGACCAGGTTCCACACACAAAAAATGCATATTACCTGCATGGACTAAGAGAGCTCTTATTCATCCTCTTGCCTACTACAAGAGACCCAAACTTGCTTGGGTTCCTAAAACTAACTCTTGATCTCCTTTTGCAGGGAACAGTGAAAGGAAGTGATCAATAATGATTCATGGATAGTGGGTGTTCAAAGCACATGACTGGGAACACGATGGACTTTCTTTCACTAAAAGCTCTACAAGGAGGGATTGTTTGCTTTGGCAATGGGAAAAAGGGGTACATTCTTGGAGTTGGAAAAGTTGGGAAATCACTCACTCACTCTATTAAAAATTTGTACTATGTCAATGGTCTTAAGTACAGTCTCTTGAGTGTCTCTCAGATCTATGATAAAGGAAACAAGGTGGAATTCTTGTCCAAGATATGTATAGTTACTAATCTGGTAACTGGTGAGTCGTGCCCCTTTTTTCTCGCGAAATCGGGTTTTTAACATTTGGAAGGGCAATTCGTCCCCTTTTGGGAATTGGGTTTAAGAGAATTGAAGAGTCGCCACCTAATGGTTTAAGTGCATAGGACACTAAGAAGGATTTTGTTTTGGATAACCAGAGATTAGGTAAGGGCATGAAATTATTCCAAGGGGAAGGTGTTAGGCACCCCTCAGAATCCATTAGTGTGGTTCCCCGCCAAGCTATTATTGTGATTTAAGGTACAAATAACACATATGCAAGTAGGATTTCAAATAAGAGGGGATTTTTCATATAAAGGTTATAATCAAAGTCGGAAAGCGTTAAAGAGAGTGGATTTAGAAGAAACGTTTTTAAAAGATTTAAAAGAAACAAAGAACAAAGGAAAGGGGTTCCAAGTTTTATTAATAATATGGATCACCCCACACAATACCCGGTAATCACTCTTACACGTAGTGTTATCGCGGGGTCATCATATCCATATCTACCCTTTCCCACCCGGTTAAGGTTTTAAAGCTCGGAATGGTCTCGTTTACTTATTGCATGCTATTACCCGCCCCAATCCTATCAATCCCGGAGTCATTTAGGACTGCTAATCCTAAAGGGAAGGGATGTTGGGCTTTTATAGTTTTAAAGGTAAAAATTCTAAGGAGACAGTCAAAACACATATAGCAAATCTACGAAAAGCACATAAACAAATAAGGATCAAATAGGCCTCGTTAGATCAAAGAAAAATATATAGTTTAGCATGTCTTACATGTACTGATTAGGGTCTGATTAAACTTAAAAGTTAAAGCAGGCTGATTTATCACATATTTTCATATAAGAAATTAGAATTAGACCTGCCCGCTGGTTGTAATTAATAAAGACTGGTGTAGTTTATAACTTTTACCCTAAAGCTTGCCCAAGTGTTAGACGAAAACCTATAGACGTGATATCTACTGAGTTCAGAAAAGATGAAATAACTACATACTGATTTTAGAAGTTGCCAAATTGTTAAAGAATATGCGAGTTATAAGTTCTGCAGACATTAGTCATTGGTTTTAGACTTATAAAAGAGCAAAATAATTCAGACTTGGTTATTAGTCCTATAAGCATGCTTTCTACACGTTGTTAGTTTTATCCACTTATATAGACGTAGTAAAGATGCAGAAATCCTGTAGGCATGACATCTATATGCAGTTGATTATATTAAAGCCCTATAAACACATTTGCCTAATGAAGGATGCATATGAAGGATTTAGATTTCCGTTTAACTATAGACATGGTATCTATACGAGAGAATGCAGAATTCTATAGACATGGCATCTAATGTGAGTGCATAAATTCAGAAAGAAACTCCTACAGGCAGGATATCTATATGAATGCAGAATTCATAAATCTATAGGCTGGATATCTAGATGAGTGCAGAATTTGAGAAATAGACTATAGGTAGAATATCTATACGAATGTAGAATTCATAAACCTATAGGTGGGATATCTACCCTTTGCATTTAGTTATCCACTCCCTTTTTCACTAGCCATCCCCAATAGTTTATTACACGTTATTACAGCCCAGAATAAATGTAAGAAAGGAAAAAATACATTAGAAATTAAAAGTACAACTAAGGGAAGCCTAATTCAGGCTCATTGTCTGAAATATGAGATGAACCAACTCCAAGAGATCATGATCCAAAGCCTTTCTCTCATTTGGATGTGTCAGAGTTCCCTAAGAGCCTTATATGGACTCCGGGCAGTGCTCACACCCAAATGTGTTACAGGATTAAGACATAGTGCAGCGTGGAAGGGCCAGCCCTCAAGTGTCTAAGTTCAGGGGGAACTCAAGGTCCCAAGGCAAGGCTCACAAGAGGGGGTTAGAACTTAGAAACTAAGAGAGAGAGTGTAAGTGAAGAATTCTAAAAGGGGGAAAAGGGAAGGGGAAACAGTACACATAGGGATATAGGGAATGGGGAGTTTCAAGAGGTAAAATCAGGCTAGTGGGCATAACCCAATAATAGGAGATGCTGGCACACCCATAAGCCTACTGGAACACATTGTTTAGAGGTCAGGATCCCCTAAGGGATCAAGTTTAATCCATAGAAAATAACTTGCATATTACCATATTTTAAACTGTAACTCAAAGCACATAAAGGGAATAGGGAAGAGGGGTTCCTAACAGAAACAAGCAAAAGAAATCAACATGCTAGTTTAAGTATTTAAATCTGCAAGAGTAGTAAAGTAGACATGGATAGCAAAAAGCTGTAAGTAAACACATTGTGGTGATGTTGAAACTTGAAATTAGGACATACCAGTTTCCAAGAAACAAGTAGAGAAAATCTAGTAGTCTTGTGAAAGTCAGAATGCAGACAAGAAGGAAGAATACTATTATATGTAAGTGAGTATGAGTGCAGAAGAAGTTCTGAATTGCAAAGTGTGTAGTGTAGGATTGTTAATCGTGTGTTGTGTGAAAAAAAGGTCGTGTATTTATAGTGTAAAATCATGAGGGAATAAGGTAAGAAAATAGTTGAAGAACTGATTATCAATCAATTTACACAAAACTTCCCTTTAATTAAGGGATTCAGATTCAAAAGGGTATAAACCAATTAAGGAAAGAAATTAATCAAACACTTTGTGCAAAGTAAGCAATTAGGGGTGAATACATAAAAGTTTTATTTAAAACAGAATTTTGAAATACACGGTTGTGCAATTAAAGAAAGAGAATCCATTAATAGCCAAGAAACTAGAGGTCAGAGATTTGTCATGAGTGAACCGAGTCAAAAGGATGGGAAAGTTTTTTAACTTAAGGGAAATCAGCAAACATGGAAAGAGAATCCATCAGAACCATATTCAGAGGGAGCATGAACTAATTACAGATTTAAAAGTACTTTAGAGGGAAGTTTATCATATATAAGGAGCATACAAATACGTTAAGCATGAGAGAAGGCTGTAGTGTCATTGTAAAATTAGTAGAAAACCCAGTATCGAAGAGTTTAGAAAAAGGTCAGAGTCATATGAAAACAAAGAAGTCCAAACTCAATTCAAAGACTCGAAGTTAGTCTGAAAGAGTTAGGGATTCTAAAAATAAAACCCTAGTTCAAAAAAACCATATAGCAAAGATGAGAGGGCAGACAATTGAATCGAAATCAGGTTTAGAAGTTTCAGAAAAGAACATGCCTCTTCAGCAACAAAACTCATGAGAAAACATGATAGCAAAGTAACATGCAATCACAGTAGAAGGATTCAAAGAACATAATGGCAAATACTGATAAGAACAATAGAAGAAGCATGCTCAAGAGGATCTTTCAGGAGAAATCCAAACAAGATTCAGTAGAAGAAAAATTGCAAAACCTTAAGAATACAGTATAAAAAATATAATAGGCGAAACATAGTAGAACATAGAAGAAGAAAATACGAGAACATAGTATGGAAAACATGGTAGAAGAACATACAAGCATGGAGCATATAAAACACAGTAAAAATAACATACAAGAACGGAGTATAGAAACTCAGTAGAAGAGCATACAAGAACATAGCACATACAAGAACGTGGTAGATAAAAATACAGGAGCACAATAGAGACAAATACAGACGAATGGCAAAGAAAATCTTGTAAAATACTTAAACATTTTCAGAAAACCCTAGATCGAAAAAGAAAGGTTTTTCGAAAGTAATTTTTGAAAGAAAAGTTAGGGTAGTCGTTTGAAAACTCAAAGAGAGCACAGATACCCCACGAATCTAAAAAAATCAGAGAAAACCTCGAAGACTTAGGGTTTCTGAAGGACCCTAGAGATGAGAAAGGCTTTGAAAGGTCACCGATCTGAGTCGGAGAGTTAGTACCAGGCTCAAACAACTATAGTATGCCGGAGCAAGGCCGACGATGACTAGAGAACCTTGAATCGATAGAGGTCCGGATGAAAACCTTCGAAGTCAGGCCTCGAATCTTTAGGTATCAAGCATATAGGAGCAATAGGAGGTGAGTTTAGGACTTCCACAACCTGAGAAGCCATGGATTCTGGTAGGTTTCACGGTGGAAGTGGTAGGAGACGATTAGGGTTCAGAGAAGGTTCGAGAGAGTTTGAGGGAGTGAAGGGATTTAGAGGCGGTGTCTTAGGTGAAATGATTTAGGGTTGGGGGGTTTGGGAAATTAAAAAGGAAAGAAGGGATTGTGACCGTTGATCATTTTGATCAACGACCTGGATTTTATGGGGAGCCATGTGGGTTGGATTAAATTGGGTCGGGGGAGGGTAATTTAGGGATTGGGCTGGTCCAATTGAGATTGAAATTGGGGTGGGGGTGGTCAATTTGGGCTAATGTTGAAATAAATAGGGCTAGATTTTAAATAGCCACATGTTCCCTTTTTTATTTTATAAAAATAGCAAAATGATTTCTGAAAATAAATTAAAGGTACTAAATTAATTAATAATATATAAATATTAAACTAAATATGCTGGAACTGAATTGGTAATTATAAGCGCAATTAATTCTTAAAATAGGCTAATATTGTAATTATATGAATAAAATAAATTAACCACCAAAATGATAATTTGAGGAATAATTGTTAGTTTTTTTTAAGCAAATATTTCCCTAGGCATGATGCCTAGTGGCTACTATATATATATATATATATATATATATATATTT
>MU754170.1:6774-17043 GCA_026770625.1 Nicotiana glauca
TCCGGAAACTTCAGCTCTAGTTATAAAATAAAAACTTCAGCTCTAGAGCTGAAGTTTTTGTTTAGTAACCCGGAAACTTCAGCTCTCTAGAACTGAAGTTTTTCAGTTATAAAGGGAAGCTGAAGTTTTTTAAAAAGTGGGTACGGATGCAAACAAAAAGACAAAGCGGCTAAAGGTTAAAGAGGGGCGCCTTAATAGGGCGCCCCGTGCAATTTTTACCTTTTGGAAGCAGTCATGGCCCAGCTTCGACGAGTTGCTGAAATACGAGTCCCCTAGCTTCATTAGTCAAAAGAATTAATTTTGTTTTTTTTGTTGACATTTTTACTTTTAAGAAAATAAATTGGTTGGTGAAAGAAATTCATGGTTTCGGCATCAGTCACTGTAATATTTACTAGTACTATTTTTTTTATATTTTCTTTTACCTCTGTCTCTTTTACTTGCGCTCAGTAGTAGACTAGTAGAGTAATTTATTTAACTATGTTAAAGTGACTAAAAATTTGTAAAATTTTAAAGGAGTGAATGGGGCTGCAACTTTTTGATATATACTAATGTTAAACATCTAAATTCAACAAAAATCCTCCTTTTCTTCCTTCCCATGTGCTTATTAGACTTACTCCTAACCAACAAAAACAACAACAAACAAATAAAAAATCCAGTGTATTCTCGGAAGTGGGGTCAGGAGAGGCAGTGTGTACGCAGACCTTATCCTTACATTTAGTATTGAGATTGTATCTATTCTTCTGTATACATTTTATATGTTAGTTAAAGGTAGAGTTAGTTGGTTAGTTAGTTAGGATACAACTGACAACAGTTAGTGATTAAGGTGTACAACTGTCACTCTCTCTGCGTGTATATATGTTACTATACATATTCAATACAATTGAGCTTCATTCTTCTTCTGCTGTCGTCTTCTTCCTCTCCCTCTCTCACATGGACTCTTCAGAAGCTTCCAGATTCAGGGATTGGACTGAGATTAAGCTCCACTAAGCTAGTCTCAATCATAATCTTGTCATGGTATCAGAACAAGGTTAATCCTTCTCGTCTTTTCTCACTCATTTCCTCTTTCTCTTTTCTCTTTTCTGAAATTTTTGCCTAATTTGATCGATTTATCCCAAATAGATCGGTTCTTGTACATAAGTAATCTACCACATAGAACTCTAAAAGTTTTGGTTTCAATTGCTTTTTCCCTAACAACAATCAACTAACTATGTGTTCTAATGGCTATTACCGACCAACAAGATGCGACTAATGCTAGTACGAGTGTCGTCGTGCCTTCGAGCATGGGAATCGACCCAAGTGATCCCCCGTATCTGCATCCATCCGACAATTCAGGTGCGATACTTGTATCTGTTCCATTTGATGGGATAAGGTATAAACCCTGGAGACGTAGTGTTCTTTGTAGATTATCCGTGAAGAACAAATTAGGTTTTGTGAGTGGTGAATGCAAGCAACCAAATCCCCAATCTCCAACCTATCGGCAGTGGGAACGATGTGATAATATGATAACTTCATGGATTCTGAATTCTCTTCCCAAAGAAATTATAAATAGTGTGGAATATGAGAATGATGTTGTTGAGTTGTGGAAGGAGCTTGAGGATCTCTATGAATAAACCAATGGAGCTATATGGTATCAAATTCATAAAGAAATCAATGATCTCTTCCACGGAGTCCTTGACATCACTGGCTATTATACTAAGCTGAAAAGACTATGGGAAGAGTTGAATACTCTGAACAAAAGGACTCAACGCAACTACCTTTGTAATTATGGTGCAAAGGAATCCATGTACAAATCCGAACAAGATAGGAGATTGATACAACTTCTCATGGGACTCAATGAAGTGTACACTATAGTTCGAGGGAGTATTCTTATGATTAATCCACTGCTTAAGTTGGCTCAAGCCTTCTCCTTACTTATCCAAGATGAAAAGCAAAGAGAGATCAAGCCAAATAATCAGTTGTCGATTGAGTCCACCTCTTTGAATGTGAGCAATTCAGGACCAAGTCCTTTTAGAACAAATTTCTGACCAAGTTACAACTATTCTGGGAATAACAGAGGTCATCCTATGTGTGATTTTTGTAAGAGGCCAGGCCATACTAGGGATAAGTGTTATAAGCTACACGGTTATCTACAAAATGGACATAATTCTAATCAAAATGCACGATACCTTCAGAATACCCAGAAGTCCAATCAAAACTTCAGACACAATAGAGGGAAGAGGATGGTAGCAGATGTAAAGGATGTCAACTGATACAATGAAAAGCAGACTTGATGAATGTGATACCCAAGATATGAATCAGAATGTAAATCTGACTAAGGAGCAGTATGGACAACTTGTTAATCTACTTCAGCATTTTCAATTTGGTAATGATGGAGAGAACTCAGGCAACTCAAATCCTACCAATGGTGTAAACTTTGCAGGTATTGTTGTTTGCACGTCTTCTATTGATTTTGGTAAAAGGCTCATGTAGATGATTTGAATCAAAGATTGACACATGGATACTAGATTCAGGAGCTTAATCCATGACATTTAACAAGCCCTTATTGTCTGACATTGTAACCCTATCTTTTACCTTATTAGTTGTTTTACCAAATGGTTATAAAGTGAAGGTGACAGAAATTGAAAATGTAAAACTTGCACCAAAGATCACTGTGTATAAAGTACTTCACATTTCTTCATTCAAATTCAATCTTATTTCTGTATATTGGTTGAGCAAACACCTAAGGGGTGTGACTTCTTTCATTGACAATACTTGCCTTCTGCAGGACCCTTCATTGAAGAGGCCTCTGGAGATTGGTAAAGTTAAGGATGGATTGTACCTGTTGTGCTCTCAATGTATGAGAAACAATAGTCTGGCTAACAACTCTGCTATTTGTTCTTCTACTCATTCCTGTGATGTAAATAATCCTTTTCTGAATAACCCGCATTCTCATTCATCTCCATATGTAAATAGATCATTCTTGAGTCATTTGCAGAATTATCAATGTTTAATTGTAAATAACCCATCCCTAAATAATAAGAGTCATAGTTCTGGTTTTAATTCCTATATATTTCAAGTCAGTGATGTTAATCTTCTGTGGCATAACAGGCTAGGACATGTGCCTTTTGTGAAAAAGAGGGGGATATCATCCATACCAGCTTCTCTTTCCCTTAAGCAACCCTTTGTCTGCTCAAATTGCTCTATGGCTAGACAAGCCAGGATCCCCTTTCCTCAAAGAGTTAGTACTTCAAATAAAATCCTTGAACTCTTGCGTGTAGATTTGTGTGGTCCTTACTATGAATGTACATATGATAAATACAGATACTTCATTACTATGGTTGATGACTTTAACAGGTCCACTTGGACTCACCTGCTAACATGTAAAACCAATGCCCTCCAAACTATCAAAGCTTTTGTTTCCTTAGTTGAAAACCAATTCAAAGCCTCCATCAAGTCCGTACGATATGATAATGGACTGGAATTTGTTAATACTGAAGCTACCTTATTTTTTCAATCAAAAGGGATTTTTCACCAAAAGACTTGCCCTTATACACCACAACAAATTGGAGTGGTGGAAAGGAAGCACAAATACCTTATTGAAACAACCAGAGCCTTATTATTTCAATCTAAGTTGCCTTTGATGTACTGGGGGGAATGTATTCAAACAACCACTTACATTATAAATAGATTACCTCCCACCTATCTCAAGAACAAGTCTCCTTTTGAAGTCTTATACAATAGAAGGCCAGATTACTCTCGGTTAAGAAGTTTTGGATGCTTATGTTTTCCAACAATACCAAAAATCCATAGAGATAAGTTTTAACCAAGGACAACACCACATAATTTTATAGGCTATCCTTTTGGCACAAAAGGCTACAAAGTGCTGAATTTAGCCACTAAGAAAATCCACATTTCCAGGAATATAGTATTTCATGAGTCTATTTTCCCCTCCACTATTGGTTATGAATCTTCCTTTTTCCCTTAAGCTCTTCATCCACTTCCCATTAATCCCATGATTGATACTAATACAGTGTCATCCTCAAAAGGCACTATGATTGATCAAATAAATGTAGGTAGTACATCCAATATAGTGTCACCTTACTCTGGCAGTTCTTCTTCTGACCCTCTACCTTCTTCGCCTGCACCAACCAATACAGGCTCACCACCATCACAGAATGCAAATGTCCCACACACCACTGATTTACCTCCAACACATCACACCTAATCCAACTCCAAATTTAAGATAGTCACTAAGAGAGCACAAAACACCTGTATATTTGAAAGATTACATATATTCTGTGTCTCAATCAACTTCTCATGAACATACATGCAGACATAACCATACTGATTTCTTCCTAAATGCCTTGTTCTCTAAACATCATCACATTCCTGCTAATACCTTGGTTCATAATAGTCAATATTTGGTAAGTAGCATATGCAATGATAGTGAACCATCTTCATTTGAGGAAGCTGCTATCAAACCTTCTTGGAAAACAACTATGGTTCAAGAATTTGAAGCCCTTTATGCCAATTTGGACCTGGCACCTCTACCTCCTGGAAAGAAGGCAATAAGATGCATATAGGTTTATAAAGTGAAACACAAAGTAGATAGAACCATTAAAAGTTTCAAGACTAGGTTATTAGTGAAAGGCTACACACAACAAGTAGGAGTGGACTACACAGAAACATTTTTCCTTGTGGTGAAGATGACTAAAGTTAGGACACTTATTGTAGTTGCAGTAAAGAGTGGGTGGAACATCTTCCAATTGGATGTAAATGGTGCATTCCTTCATGGTGACTTGCATGAAGAGGTGTACATGGAATTCCCACCAGGACTTTTGGTGGATAGCCAAGGTTTGGTCTGTAAATTGAATAAATCTCTGTATGGTTTGAAACAAGCAAGTAGACAATGGTATGAAAAATTAACTGAGGCATTATGTTCAATGGGATATGAACATTCTATGAATGATTACTCATTGTTTTCCAAGAAGAAGGGGGACTCAGTTGTATAAGAAGAAGTTTATGTTGATGGTGTTCTACTTACAGGGAAAGACCAATCAGAAATGGACCAGCTTTAAACTTTCCTGCACAATAAATTCAAGATCAAGGATCTGGGAAAGTTACACTATTTCTTAGGCTTGAAGGTTTTGCACAAGGCATATGGTGTTATTATCTCACAAAGGAAGTTTGTTCTTGACTTACTAAAGGAGTATGACTGCCTGCAGAACATTACTCTCACTTCACCCCTTGATCCTAATGTAAAACTAAGAGCAAACGAGGGAGTGCCTTTAACAGACCCTACTTACTACAAAAAGCTAGTTGAAAAGCTGAACTTCCTCACAAACACAAGATTGGATATTGCTTTTAGTGTGTAACACCTCAGCTAGTTTATGCAGGACCCTAGGGAATCCCATTTAAAGGCTTCTTTCCGTTTGTTGAGATACCTCAAAGGTGATCCTACTCTGGGTGTGTTTATGCCTAATGATCCAAATTGGTCCATCAAAGCCTATTGTGATTCTGATTGGGCAGCTTGCCCAGACTCAAGGAAATCTATCGGTAGCTATATTGTATTGCTAGGAGGTAGTCCTATTAGTTGGAAATCTAAGAAGCAAGAGAGAGTTTCATTGTCTTCAGCAGAAGCTGAATAAAGATCCTTGAGAAAAGTGGTTGGGGAGTTATTTTGGTTGAAAAGATTACTTGATGAACTGACAGTTCCCTCTCCTGATCCTATTAGAGTATTTTGTGATAGTGAGTCAGCTTTACACATAGCAAGGAACCCAGTGTTTCATGAACGCACCAAACATATCGAAGTAGATTGCCACTTTGTTCGAAAGCAGCTATAAGAAGATCTGGTTTCCTTGCATTACATTGCTATCAACGACCAGCTTGCAGACATCCTTACCAAGGCACTCACATGCATCAAACACTCTACTGTTTTGAGCAAGTTGGTTGTCCTCTTCCCACCTCCAACTTTAGGTGGGGTATTAATATTGTATTTATTATTCTTTATACATTTTGTATGTTAGTTAAAGGTAGAGTTAGTTGGTTATTTAGTTAGGATAAATCTGGCAGCCATTAGTGGTCAAGATGTACATCTGTCACTCTCTCTACGTGTATTCTCATGGGTGGCTTTCCATCCATGCCCCATGACCCCTTGGGCGCTCCCCGTGGAGTCCTAGCAAGCCTCCCAATGCCTAGCACCACGGACGACCCCGTGGTCTTGGCCGCGCCAACTGACAAGCGCGCAGGTACCTTTGTCGCCCCTCAAATATCTCTCGCTAGCGCCAAGCCGTAGGCAAATTCCAACAGCGCCGTGCACGCAGACCGTGATGTTAACTACAATGCTGCTGACAACGGACCTGTTGTTGCCTTATAGAAAACTAAGTCATTTTCATTGTAAATATAGAGTAGTTTTATTTCAAGTACTTCCATTATGTTTCTATATCGTATTCAAGTCTAGTCTTGTAGTTTTAGATTATTTTTTTAAGCATTATTAGGGGCGATCAAGCAATCAAAACTTTCTAGCAAGCAAGAAATTCCCTATATTGGTGTCTCTCCCCCTCGACACCATGTTGCTTTTATGTAATAGCTTTTATTAATGCAATCAAGCTTTCTTTCATTCTCAATTCTCATTTCTGTTCTCTCAATTACTCTTGACATTGGTATTCCCGTACGGCACTAGCAATCTCGTCTAGTGTACGGAGGCGACCTTAGTTGGCGGACAATAACTGCACTGACATCAGTTGCTTAGCCTTACGTCGCCCTTCCAAGGAATCTCAGGAAGGCACCGCATAACAGTTGGTATCAGAGCCTAGGCTTGACATCGGACGAGGGAACATATTGACATTACCACCATTTCTGACCATGGTGAGTCATGGGGACCGCATTGTGGCCCTCGAAGGGACGATTGAGGTATTACGGCCTATCGTGGATATAGTGACTGAACTAAGAACCAGCCTAGTGCAAAGGTTGGACGACCTGGACCGCAGGGTGCTCCAGGCCGAAGTTGACTTAGTAAACATTAGTCGCAACTCTGAGGGAGACCGGCAGACGGCAGCCACAAAGGCAGCCGAATTTTTTAGGAAATTCGAGGGGCTCCAATAGGACCATGATTGTGGCCAACCCTGCACTACTATTAATTAGCGAGAGAGTTCGAAGCAGCTTTTACCCGATTTTAGGGTCGGGATCGAATTCCACAGAGAGCGAGATATTGGAGTTGGGTATCTACCTAGAATAGAGTTGTGTGTTTGCTCCAAATTGCACTTCTACATATTTTTGGGTTTTAATTCTAATTCTAACTATATAAACTACAATGCTCAATTTAACTACTATAAGCTAAGATTAGACTATTGCAAGTTGTTCTTATGATAAAAAGGGCACTAGGGTAGTGACTTTTGCCTAGGTGCTCAATTAATGGAATCTTGAGTCTAAAGCTAGATTGACACATTTGGGGAGTATGATATACCCATTGCTTGATTCTACTCACTCTATACCTCTTGGTAGTTCGAGTGATTTTGCCCAGATTGACTTTCTCATGACCAATTGGGTATGCGAATTTGCATAAGCAATTGAGAATCAAGTCGGGTATTACAATCTCTCGGTTTAACCCTTTAATTGGGGCTATCAATTCTCTTGAGTATGCCCCAATTCCTTGTTGGACTAATGCTAGAGACTTAGGCTCTCTTTCTCAAGAAGAGCAAAAGTCAACTAAACACAAACTAGTGTTTGCAACCACTAATTTAGCAATTAAACATGGAATTAGCCCAAATATCAAACACCCATAGTGAATCAAGCTCTAAAATACAAGACCCATCAATTACCCATACTAGGGTTGAGCCACAACCCTAGCTGATAGGTCTAGCTACTCATATTTAGAGAGAGAAACAAAGAAATAGATGAAGAACAATTCATATTAATTAATTACTAAGATAAAATAGAAGATTCAATGAAGAAAAGAAGATAAAATTGCCCAAAATAGCTAAGGAAACCGAAGTCACGAGCGCAGCTACCAGCCAAATCTATCTGCTTCACCTAAAAATGGAAAAGAAGCTATTTATACTAAGATAACAATTCTGGATAAAAATACCCCTGCGGGGTTAGTGCGGACCGCACAAAATGGTGTGCGACCGCATTAGGGCTCTGAACTTGAAGATCTAACTCTCTAAACTCGGGCACTACGGACCATAAAGAATGGGCTGCGACCGCGGAGGCTTCTAGTGCGGTCCGCATAAAATGGAGCACGGACCGCATTGGCTTTACACTTGGAATTTACAACTCTCTGATTCTTCTCACTGGGGACTGCACAAAATCGAGTGCGGCCGCGTTGATCTCAGTGCGGACCGCACAAATCCTAGTACGGCCGTATTGCCTTTGTGCCTGAATGTCATGCTCTCTGAACCTCACAGTGCAGATCGCACAGAATGTAGTGCGGCTGCACTGGCCTTGTTTTTCCAGAGCTTTGTCTTGTCTTGTCTTGGTACTTGTGCAAGTTTCACTCCTTTTGAGCTGATCTTTGACATCTTGTCACCTTGTTGATCAAACCTGCTATCAAGAACAACTTGTGAGCCTTTTGGGACTATTTTGTACAAATTTCTAATCAAAACATAAGCAAGAAGGAGTACAAAATGTATCAAAATCACTAGTTATCAACTCCCCCAAACTTAAGTTTTTGCTTGTCCTCAAGCAAACAAAATAAGACCCACCCCTTAAAGGAAAATACAAGAAAATTCAGTTGTCCTAAAGTAACCTCAACTAGCCTCAATTGGGACTAACAATTTCCCTCAATACAGATGAATCATTAACAGCATTTACTCTTTTAAAACACCATGGATCAAGTGTGACATAAGAACATCAAGAGTTAACTCAACACATCAAAGGACTCTTTCTATTACTTTAGTCATTATGGAACCCAAACTCATACATCCTCAGCTCTCCCTTATCAAACCTCACCTTTAGAATAGTGACAGTCATAACGAGGTTAATGGAAATTCACTCATCCCTCTCAAAGAAAAGTCACTAGTTCGGCACTAAGTACCATATGCCCCTTATGTGAGTATCCACTAATGTAAGCTCCATTCAACTCAAGATCATATAAGGCTTTTATGGAGACATTGTGAAGGCTTTTGAGGTAGGAAATGTTTGGTCTCAGTAGGTTCCATCTTCGCTTAAGCACTTCTTTTGTTTCATTTGGCACACTTTCACTTGACTCTTTGAGTCATTTCACTTCTTTCAAGGGGTAAGAGACACACACTATCACTCTGTCTTATACATTTCAAACCTTTTCTCCTCTTTCAACTTTCACACCTTTCATTCTTTGCTTTTTCACGAATCCCTTTTTATTCATTTATACATTGAGTATTCTTGTTATCCTTTTTGATTTTCTTCCTTTTTCATTGCCTTTCCTTTTCTTCATTTTGCACCTTTTTACCACTTTGTTGCAATCCTCGTCTCTCCCCCCAAACTTATACTTTTTCCATGTGCTAAGGAAAGACCGGGTGCCAAGAGAGGGTATCTTTTAGAACGGGTAAAGGCTTGTATCATGGTTTTTTGAAAGAAAAAGGTCTAAGGCTCAAAAGGGTTGACTAGGAATTTTTATATTTGGTAGGCTATGGATGTGTTCAAGCTATCATTTGGACCAATGAGAGCCTATAGTCATGTCTCAAGTCAAAATTCACTTAGGATTTCGCCTCAACAAACATTCAGGGCAAATTCTAGACCAATGTCTCGAGACTTGGACTTGCAATGCAATTTCTCACCACACACGCTATGGGATCACTAAAGACATAGAGTGGGGAGCCCACAATGACCTTATATAAGATTTGAACACACAATGGTCCTGAACAACCACTTGATGATTGTCGGTCAACACAAGGGTCTCAAAGTCACTACTTTCACCATCCTAAATACAACAATTTGTTTTTGACCATAAGATCAAAGGCAAATGTGCTAGGTCCTAGTGAAGCTTTGCTTGAGGCACCCTTAACTACTAACTACTAAAAACAAAAAGAAAAACAGACTCAAACCCTTAAGAAGGTTGTCACGCCATCCATCATTAGGAATAGCTACCCGGTTCACACAAACTCCACCTTTGGAAAGAACCGTGACATTAAGAAAACCAAGGCTTATTGCAAACTTTCAAAATAAGAATTTACGAACATAATTAAGTAGCTAAGAGCAAAAATTTGCAAAAAGTAAAATGAATATATACAAGAGGGGATTTGTCAAATATACAATATATATATATATATATATATATATATATATATATATATATATATATATATATATTGT
>MU754170.1:17749-74211 GCA_026770625.1 Nicotiana glauca
ATACAGACCCAAAGTAAACTAATAGTGTGAGAAATGTTGAAAATATATACAAACCAAAGATGAAAAATAAATAAAGCATAAAAAGTATCAAAATATATACAATCATCCGAATGAATCCAAATGTAGGGCCTACCCCCTCAAACGAAAGCTGGCATTGTCTCCAATACCAACTAAACAAAATAAGAACCAAAAAGATAATGGAAAAGGATATAAAGACTCCCTATGGAATGTCCGTCTGCATGGGCTCCTGAGTGGTCCCTGGGTCCTCACTGTGCTCGAGAATCTCAGACTGGTTCCCTATGGCCTGCCGCTCTGCTACTGGGACCTAGGCCTGGACCTGGACAGGCTCCTGATGTGCATCTTGTGGCTAACTGGAGGAAGCCTCCGGTGGGTCGGCCAACTGGATGATTTCATCGTCCGCTCTGGGAATCACCCTCTTCCTCTTGGGAGGCCTCTGTGACTGCTCTGACTGAGAATGAGCTACTGGTACTGGGTCCTAGAGCGGTAAATCTAAAGGCAGTTGATCTGCCTTCAGTCTATCCACATCAGTTCTGAACTCCTTCACGGACTCCTTGGAGGCCCGTGTCTTCCTCAGCTTCTTGTGCTCCCTAGAAAGCTACTTGAGAGCCTTGATGTGTGAATCAACTGCCTCTGTGAGCACCTTCTGAGTGTTGAGGATTTTCTGTTGGTTGACTAAAATCTCAAGAGCATCCTCTGTGGACTGTGGAACCTGTGGAGGTGGAGGAGCCAACTGAGCCTCTACTGTGGTAGTCAAGATGGACAACTTGGATGATGCTCTCTGCATCCAGTTGTTGATACTGAGAAGAGCCTGGCTCAGTCGGTGGGCAGTCACCGGGTAAGCTCGGGAGGAGGGAATCTCCGGATCTACTGAGGTGGATAGGCCAAGAGGGATATCAGTGGAGGTGGAGGCAGGCTCAGCAGGAGCCACTACCACAACTGGCTCTTCAGATTGGCCAGTTGGAGCAGTAGCTGTACCCTTGAAGTTCTTGCTCTTTGGGTTGTCATCTCCCTGCATGTTGTACCAAGAGAAAGGGGCCGTGCTTTGACCGTTATGTCGAACGGCCTCTTTTCAACTTTGAGGTCCCGGAAGTACATCTTCAGAAAGCTGGGGAAAGCGTAGTTTCTATCATGCTCACTACCCACAATAGAGATTATCCGAGATATTACTTTCCCCACATTGATCGGATACCCCGTCATGATCGAGGCCACCAACAGTACCCGGTGAAGAGGGATGGTGTTGTCATGAGTAGTCGGGTCCAGTCTGTTGCACACAAATGTTTCCCACCATTTTGGCTCGAAGTTCAAACTACGTCTCAGAATCTTGACTCCCGCAGTCAACCAATCGAGGGTGGTACCTGGGATCGCCAGATACTGCGCCAACCAGGGACGAACCTCCTCGCCCATTTCCATCTTTGCCATATACAATGTCTCATCCTCCTCATCAAATCTAAGGTAGTTGTTGATTGTCTTCCCGTCAAACAACACCTTCAAGTTTTGCACCTTGGTCACCTTAATGCCCTTCTTGATGTGGGTAATATTGGCGTAGAATTCCTTGACCAAGTGCTTGTTGACATCTACACAATCACCCAAAAAATGCTCCCAGCCAATTCTTTCCCTAAACTGCCTCCTCACATTGGGGTTGTGAGGTAGAGGGTCTCTATCCACAAAACTCCTTTCCAGGATCAACTTCCTCACCGACCACCATTCCCGAAATTTATGATATGCTACCTCACTCACGAACCGGTCTTGCCACACCTCTGGGTTTCTAGTTCTAGAAATCCCACCAACCTGAGGTTCACCCCCTTCTCCTTCTCCTCCTACTTCCTCATCACCTCCTACTTTACCCTCTCCAAATAATGAAGCTGTGGGAGAGGTGGAGTATTTCCCACTATATTTAGCTGAGCCTTCAGACAACCCAGAAGATATATTCACTGATGCTTGGGCAGTGGGGGGAGGTGGAGGAGTACTGTCTGTTAGCCTGAACCTCTCCGGCCAGTCTTCCATGTACTCTGGCACGGAGTCTGAAGAAATCCCCCGAAAGGGCTCATACTCACTCCCCGAGGATTGGGAAGCAGCTCTATCAGCAGCCTTTATCAACTTTCTTATCTTTTTGATACTTTGGCGGGCTTAAGGAGGTAGTCTTATCATTTACTACTTCCCTCCCCGGGAGGATTCTCCTCTGCTCGGTTGTTTAGAGATTTTACCTCGTTGTTTCACCATTGTCTGCAAACACAATCCAAATAAATTTGTTAGTATCAGTTGCAGCAGCTAAGAACCAGAAGTGCAGAAAAGAATGAAGAAGGTTATAGAAGTCATGCAGTGCGGACCGCACAAAATGGAGTGCGGCCGCACAGGGGTCAATGCGGACCACACAAAATCGATCGTGGTCCGCACAGAAGTGGGGTTCAGACTACCCACTCTCAGAACAATTGCATTGCGGACCACAAAAATTGTAGTGCGACCACATTGGGACCAATGCGGACCGCATAAATTGTAGTGCTGTCGCAGTCCCCAAACACAAAATGGAGTACGGACCGCACAGGGGCACCGCGAACCGCACAGAATTGACTGCGGTCCGTATTGAGTGCCCAGCTGTGGCACTAAGCTAGGGTTTGATGAATTTGGATTTTAAGCCCAAATCTACACCTAATTAGTCGCCTTATGATTTTAATTACTTAAGCCCACATTACCCATGAACATAACTAACCTAATCCTACCAAAATTAAAGAAATACAAGGGGAAACATGAGAAGAAGCAAGAAAAAAAAAATAAAAGAAAAATAACAAAGTCAAAACAATTATAAAGAATGTGATGTTACCAGATGTAAGAAGCAATGAAGATATCAAGTCCAAGCAATTAATTGCAAGTAAAAGGGGTGATGAACAGTGTTTTAGAGGTCTGAGAGTCAATAGTGCGAAAAGGGTAAAAGGAGGGCCTCGGGTCCTATTTGTAGAAAAGGACTTGGGGCCCAGTCTTACCAATCAGTGAGGACCGCACAAAATCGACCGCGGTCCGCACCACTCAACATGATTTAAAGCTTGAGAAGGCAACCACTACGGTCCGCGAAAATGGAATGCGGCCGCAGTGGTTCACCGCGGACCGCACAAAATGGATTGCGGGCGCGTTGGCAAACTTTAGAGAGTGGTATTTTCACTCTTTCTTCAGTGCGATCTGCACTAAATGAAATACGACCGCAGTGGTCCACCGCAGACCGCACAAAATGGACTGCGGCCGCAGTGGCAAACTTCAGAGATTGGTATTTTTACTCTTTCTTCAGAGCGGTCCGCACTAAATGTAGTGCGGCCGCACTGACAACTTCAGAGACCTGATCATTTTATCCACTATGTCCTGCACTGCATCAATACAATCCTGTAACATCTCACAACTAGTTAGCCCAAAAATCAATCCTAAACTACAATGAAAATCAAATAAAAACAAGAAGAAAAACACATGGGTTGCCTCCCAAGAAGCGGCTGATTTAACATCGCGGCACAACGCATGTTAACATCCAATCATTTGAAATAAACAAGAGCCTCCACATGGCTACCATCAAACTTTCCCAAATAGTGCTTGACCCTATACCCATTCACTCTAAAAACTTCCCCACTTTTGTTCTTTAAATCAAGAGCACCAAATGGGGTCACACACACTACTTCAAATGGTCCACTCCACTTTGACTTTAGCTTTCCTGGGAACAACCTTAGTCAAGAAATGAATAAGAGCACTAAATCTCCCACCTTGAACTCCTTTCCCTGAGTATATTTGTCATGAAGGTATTTCATTTTATCCTTATACATGGATGAACTAGAGTAGTCATAGAATCTAAATTCGTCAAGTTTATTGAGTTGCTCCCCCTAAAGATTAGCAGCTACATCCCAATCAAGATTCAACTTCTTCAAGGCCCACATGGCCTTGTGCTCTAACTCCACTGGTAAATGACAAACTTTTCCAAACACCAATCGGTGCGGTGACATACCAATTGGAGTCTTGTAAGCAGTTCGGTAAGCCCATAGAGCATCGTCCAACTTCTTAGACCAATCGGTCCTATTGGAATTGACAATTTTGGACAAAATGCTCTTGATCTCCCTGTTGGACACTTCAACCTGACCACTTGCTTGACGATGATAAGGCGTAGACATTTTGTGGTTGACACCATACCTGGAAAGTAAGGCGTCAAAAGCTCTATTGCAAAAATGCGATCCTCTATCACTAATAATTGCATGCGGAGTTCCAAACCTTGTCAAAATGCTCTTCTTTAGAAATGCAACCACACTCTCAGCTTCATTGTTGGGAAAAGCCACGGCCTCGACCAATTTTGAGACATAATCAACCGCTACAAGAATGTAGGTGTTTCCGCATGAGCTTACAAATGGGCACATAAAATCGATACCCCATACATAAAAGATATCCACTTCGAGAATGGTTTTTAAAGGTATCTCATCTTTCTTAGAAATAACACCCGCTCTCTGACATTGGTCATACCATTTTACGAGATCACTTGCATCTTTGAACAAGGTTGGCCAATAAAAATCACAACTCAAAACTTTTGAAGCTGTACAGTTTTGAATGACAAATGAAATCAATCATAGATCAGGTCCATCATGTGAAGCACAGTCATGATCAACCTACACATATGAGATGCACGTGAAGAAGATAAGTCCCATTGATTAAGCAGCAATATCTCCTGATTGGATCGAAAAGGTTGCATCTTGGATAAGGGGAGACAGTCTCCTTATATGAAGAGAACACAATCCAGATAAAAGATAGTGTTGGATTTTGTGATGTTCAAGGACTCAACTTCGATGGAAAATCAGCAATTGAGTCCCAATCAAACTCTAATTACTAACCCATTAAATAACAGTGATTGTTCTCTTTTACAGGTATTGCACATACGCAGAAGTTAAACTAAATTGAGAGCAAAAGAGCAAGATAATTTTGCAAGTAATTTATGTGATATTTGAGTGTGCACTCGTGAAGCTACTTGAACGAGATAGAAGAAGCAATTCTATTGTGTCTTTCTTTATTTCTAGTTCAATTGTAATAGGTGATTTAAAATTGTACCTTTCAGCTTTCATAGAAGCAATTGTATTAGGTACTTAGAGTGTACAAGTTATCTGCTAACTTGAATTCGTCGCAACAATTGAGGTTGTGTGCTACAACGGGATTAGAGTTAATCCTTAGGTTTACAAAGAGTTTTGTAAATATTATGTTGGCTCAGTGATTTTAGTGGAAGTTTGAAAAAATCCTACTGAGTAGTAGGTCATGATTTTTTTCACACTACCAGAAAAAAACCTTTTAGCGGCAATCATTTAGGGGCAATTAGCCAATTTTCGATAAAATAATTCTCGCTGCACAAACATTGGCGAAAATTCAACATTTGCCAAGAAATCATGCCTTTTTACCGGTGATTAAAAGTAATAGTCAGTAAAGGTTACTAAATTAAAAACCTATTTTACTCATTTCTTCTCCCTCATATTTTTCCCCATAAAATGCTCTCTCTCTCCCTCTACTGCGCAGAAATACATTCACCCATAATAATATGCAAGATGCCTCCCCCCTTCTCTCCCATCGTCGTTGGCGCTCAACTCATCTTTATCACCACTAGTAGCCACTGTCACTAGGTAATTCTCTCTACTCTTTACTCTCTCTCTCTCTATTCCTCTTGATTTCAATTTTGATGGCCCTTCTGCTCGTGAAATGCAAAGCTGAATTGCATAAATATTGATTTTGTGTTTGTTGTCAGTGCAGAAGAAGGTTGACCTTTAATAGATTCATATTCCAATTAGATTAAATACAGGTTTCATCGGTCATGGGTTAGGGTTTCTTTACTAGTCAAAATCCATTGCTCTTTTGTTGTTTCTTTATACTTTTGGCCTATCTGTTCTTCTTTCTTTGCTGGTAAGTCTCAGAGGTCTCAATATTTGTTACTTTTCTCCAAAATCTATAGTAGAAATGTTTAATATAGACTTACCCTGCTCTAATTTTATGCATAATGTTGATACAAAAATGAGAAGAAGTTGGTAAATTTTGATATATAGTTTGGTGAATTTGATTTTCTGGAAAAATAAAGATTTCATTTGGTAATTGGATTCAACATATAGGTATGTTTCTTAAAGTTTTTTGAAGGCAGATCCTTTTGATGTAAAATCAAATTAATATGCATTTAAATTGCTTTTCATGAGTGAAATTTAATTATTAATAATCTCATTCACAATGGGTAAAGGAGAATTAACAATATAGGGATATTTTTTAAGACTTCATACTTCGATGTCTTATGCCATCCTCTAACAAAGTAAGTTCTCCCTTTTTGTTGATAATGAGTTCTTGGATTACATGTCTAGTTCATTGTTATACCTTTGATGTGAAAATTTATTCATGTATTGTTCCAGATATAATCATATTACTACATCTAATCGAAGATGTCCAAATATCTGCAGTAATGCAACTTGATTTATGTTTGATAGAATAGGTCCTAACCAATATATTTTTTAAGCATTTTGATCTAGTTCTTGTATTGTTCGTTAGACATAAATTGTTGATGGACTAGTTTTTCTTCACTTACTAACTCATGTTAATTGAATGTTTACCTTATTTGAATAGAAACATTCATGGTTGTCTTCTGGAGTGCTCTCATTTAAAGAAGAATTAGAATCTTGAAGGCCGAAACCATATTACTCTATTTTTATTGAAAAGTTATTATAGTAATTGAAGTTATTCTGTCCTTCTTATTTTATTTATGTACATGCAATTACCCGTTCAAGATATATATAGATACGCAAGTATCTATATCGTTCTGTAATAATAGTCTAGGATTCTTATCTTCATGTCATAGCACTTTCATTTACTTACTAAACCATTTTGTAGGTATCTTCAATGCATAACATCGATAATCGTCATTTATCTAGCCAAAACTTGTAAAGTACCATATGTCCAAACTGTTAGTGTAAGTTATTTAATGGATTCATCATTCGTATCAATTCTCTTGAGATAGAAGATGGTATTTCAACTATATTATGTTCAAATGGTTGGTGTAAGTAATTTGATTGCAGGTATGCTGACTTTGCTTTGCAGCAACTTTCATTTTCTAACATTCATTTTAATTTCACTTCTAGCTAGTTCAGTTATAAAGTTACCTAATTTTCTTTTATTTTGAAAAAAGAGGTAAAGAAAAGGATTTCGTGAGTGTAGGTGATGTCATGGGCTAATTATTTTTTGAATTTTGCATTTCTAGCCGCTGAACTGTCCAAACTTCAAATTCAGGTAATAGCCTTTTGTCAACTGGTTATTAAGCTTATGTACAAATTTAAAATTGTTAGAAATGAATGACTGGAGTATAGGCCATATGTTTATTGAACGTTGCATCTTCCATGGTAAGTTATTTGAATTCTAGTATTTATAAAAGCTAAAAAATACTTCACTATATTTACTTTGTTAATTAATATATCAAAATTATTAGAAGTAGAAAGAAAGTATATTCTTACACATTATTAAAAATGCCAAGCAGTCTTCTAATACTAAAAATATTGAAGTTTTAACATGAACAAACCCTACTAATTATTATTCCTTACTGTAATGTGCCGTTAAAGAAAATAAATCTCAAAAATTGGTGACGTTTACTGCATTGAAGAGTGAAATTTATACATAAATTTTTATCAGAAAGTTGCTAACGTAGTTGATTTTGATGTTTCAACGAACCACTCACTGATGCCTCTTGTTTGATGTTTCAATGAAGTGGTTTAAGTAGATCTAAAATATTTCATGTGTTTACTTTAACTGTTTGAAACATTCTAGGAGTGAAGTTAATTATTCTACTAAACTAAAATATTTAGTGGCTTCTTTCTATATTCTATAAAACTTTTGCCATGAATCCACTGGAGGAGTCTCGTTGGGGTAGGCATGAATATGGATCCAACATTGATATGCTTTGGTAGGCTAGTCAGACAAGATTTTGGTGCATTGGAACACTACCTGAGTATCTAGAAATGGAGGTAAGAGATAATATATCTGATGAACTGAATGAGGGGCTACCAAATTTGTAAATTTGTTCTCGAGACATAATGAACTAGATTTAACAAATTCATTCTTCTATATTTCAGGTATACCTTTGCGAGCTGTGGATCTAGTGGATCTACGAACAAGGAGTGTAGAAAGCAAAGTGGGGTGATCAAGCTAGGGAAGAAATACTAGATTAAATTACTAATTCAAGTTGTGTACTATTTATTTTACGGTGTCGAAACTCTAATGTTAAGGATTTCGTCATTTTTGTTTGTGGTTATAATAAAGTATCATTTTTTGTAGCATGAGTAAAGGCAGTGTATTTATTTTATGATTTGAAGCCATAAAAAATATTATTAAACTTTTATTGGAAATAAATTGGATGTATGTTAGGCATAACAAAAATTTTATAATAAAAGAAGTCACCATTTCCGGCAATAAGTTATCTTTACCGGCAATAGCAATTGCCCCTAAATGTATGAACTAAGATATTCCTTAGCCACTTTTGGTGGCCACTTCAATTGCCGATGGATAATTGATGTTAATTGTTAGACCTTTTAGTGACAATAACTTGGGTCTTTACCAGCTTTCTTATTTATTGCCGCTAAAGTCTTTAGCGACACCGGAAGCAATGGCAAATAAACAATTGTCGGTAATAGTTTTTGCGACAATTGTTATTGCCGCTAAAGGGCATATCTTTTGCCACTAAAATATTTTTTTGTTGTAGTGTCACCTTTTGATCCAGGTATTTTCCACGTAAAAATCTCCGTGTTCTTTATTTTATCTACTTATTATTCCGCAAATAGTAGAGTCAGTACACCAAGAAGAACCAGGTTCTTCTAGAGCAAAAATTGGGTACCACACAAATCACACCCCCTCTTGTGTGGTATTGATGTTAAAAATATCATATAGTATCAGAGCAGGTTATCCTTGAAGAGGCTAACACTTTAGGAAAAGATCAACATGAGTGCACCACATGGGAACTGGGAAGGGCAATCCACTGCTAGGCCTCTACTTTTCAATGTACAATACTATTCTTGGTGGAAGAACATGATGAGGGATGACATCATAGAAGAAGACTATAAACTCTGGGACATAGTCACTGATGGTCCTCTAGCAACTATAAAGAAGAATATTGAAGGAGTGGATGTGCCAAAAACAAGAGCTTACTACATTGCTGAAGACCTAAAGAAGTGGGAGAAAAATGCCAAGGCCAAGAAATGGCTTGTGTGTGGACTAGGTCCAGATGAGTACAATAGAATTCAAAGTTGTACCACTGCTAAGGAAATCTGGGATACTTTGGAAGTGGCTCATGAAGGAACACCTCAAGTGAAAGGGTCTAGGGGAACACTGCTGTATTCTCAATATGAGAATTTCACCATGAAGGAAGGAGAAACCATCCAAGAGATGTATACAAGGTTCTCCACACTGACAAATGAACTTAAGTCATTATTCTTGAAGAAGACAAAGTTGAGAAGATTTTAACAAGGGTTCTGCCAGTCTCTTGGGAAAGCAAAATTACTGCTATCCAGGAATCAAAGAATATTGCTACTCTCAAGCTGGATGAACTAATTGGAAACCTTGATGCCTATGAACTGAGAAGACAAACCATGAAAATGGATGCACTCAAGAAGGAAAAAAGTCTGGCTCTCATAATTGCTGAAGGTTCAGATCCGGAGGATGATGAAATGGCTATGATCATAAGAGATTTCAAAAAGTACTTGATGAGAGGAAAGGGATCTTCAAGAGGTACAACCTTTAACAAACCAAGGGCTCCTGAGAAACAGACCAATGAGGGTTGCTACAAGTGTGGTAAGACTGATCACATGATCAAGAATTGTCCTTAATGGGAAATTGAGTGGAAAAAGGAAAGGGCTGAATGAAGGAACAGGAAGAAGGAACAGGTTCAACCAAAAAGGAACAAAGGTTCAACAAAGGCTATGGTTGCTGCCTGGGGAAAAACATTAGATGAGGACTCAAAAGATGAAGCTGGAGATGAACAAGCACTTATGTCCATTGGAGAATCAGATGATGAACAAGAGGTAAGTATTCTTTATCTCAAGGACAAGATTAAATTCATGTCTAAAGAAAGGTTGTCTGAGCTACTGGTAGACTTCATTGATGAATCTGAGATAATTAACAATGGAAAGGAAGAACTGTCTAGGGAATGTGTGATCCTAAAATCCAAGTGCAAAAATCTAGAGTCTAGGGCAGATGAGAGTGAAAGTAAAAATGCTGAGTTGAAGAACCAGGTTCTTGAACTTGACACTACTGTCCTAGAACTTAGGTCTGAGAACTTAAAACATAAATTAGGAACATGAAAGAATAAAGATGATCACACACATCTCACCCTAAGAAGAAAACTTAGGAAAAATAAAGGATGAGCTGTACAGAAAGGATGAGGAGATAAGAGTACTGAAAGAAGACCTAGGGAAGATAAAACATGAACTAGACAGAACATGCAAATGGAACAAGGCTTTTGATGTACTCTCTTGGTTACAAGAACATCACAGTAGCAACAAGAGAGGACTTGGTTATGGGACTCAAGCACCTAAGTGGGATCCTCAAAGCAAGTACCTCGCTCTTCATGAGAACAAAATCTGCACACACTGTGGCAAGACTGGCCATTACAAAAATGAATATAATACAAAAGAAAAGGCTAGTCAAAAGAACAAAGCTTTTGTTCAAGAAAAAAATAGGCTGCCTGGGTGGGCTAGAAGGAATCTGATTTATCCCTTTGCTTATAGAAAGGGACCCAAACTAGTTTGGGTTCCTAAGACTAACGCCTGATTTCTTTTTACAGGTCCAAGTGAAGGGAAGTAGCCAAATATGGTACATGGATAGTGGCTGCTCAAAACATATGACTGGGAGAAAGAACCAGTTCCTTTCACTTGAGGACTTAAAGGGAGGTAATGTCTCCTTTAGAAATAGGAAGAAAGGCGAGATTATTGGGGTTGGAAAGGTAGGTAAGACAGACTCTCACTCCATTGAGAATGTCTACTTGATAGATGGCTTGAAATATAGCCTGATCAGTGTGTCACAACTGTATGACAGAGGTAACCTTGTAGCATTCACTTCTACTAAATTCTTTGTGATTAACCTTACCACTGACAAGATTGTTTTGCAGGGAAAAAAAGTTAACAATATTTACATTGTAGATTTGTCAAATCTTTTTGAAAATGACATAACTTACCTAAGTGTGCTGGATAATGATCCCCTTCTGTGGCACAAAAGACTTGGTCATGCTAGTCTAAATCAGCTAAACAAATTAGTCTCCAAGGACTTGGTGATAGGGTTACCCAACATCAAGTTAAAGGAAGACAAAGTTTGTGAGGCATGTGCAAGGGGGAAGCAGGTAAGATCATTCTTCAAAATCAAGAAAATGGTAAGCACAACCAAGTCGTTGATACTGGTCCATATGGATCTCTGTAGTCCAATGAGAACCATGAGCATATGTGGAAAGAAATATATAATGGTACTTGTTGATGATTATTTTAGATTTATCCGGGTTCTATTTCTAACATCTAAAGATGAAGCATTTGACATGTTTACTGCCTTTGTTAGAAAAACTCAGAAACAATTAGGAAATCAACTTGCCTCCATTAGGTTTGATCATAGAACTGAATTTAAAAATGCTAAGTTTGCTGAATTCTGTGATGAAAATGGTATCGATATAACTTCTTTGCTCCTAGGACTCTTCAACAAAATGGAGTAGTTGAAAGAAAGAACGTGACTCTTGAAGACATGGCTAGGACTATGCTTCTTTCTAGTAAGCTGCCCCATAGCTTCTGGGCAGAGGCTGTAAACACTGCATGTTACATTACCAATAGATGCATGACTAGACCTCTTGTGGAGAAGACTCCCTATGAGTTACTTAAAGGGAGAAAACCAAATATATCCCATCTTAGGGCATTTGGATGTACGTGCTTTGTGCACAATAATAGAAAAGACTCCCTAGGTAAGTTTTATCCCAGAAGTGATGAGGGAGTATTCTTGGGATATTATTCACATAGCAAAGCATATAAAGTGTCCAATAAAAGAACTTTGTGTGTAGAAGAAAGTGTACATGTAGTATTTGATGAAACTAACATTCTTTCTGAGAGACATGAACATGAAGATGAAGCCATTGGATTGGTAAAGGATTTGACTGAAGCCTCAGCACCAGTCAAAGTGGCACCAAAAGAAAGAACAAGTGATGGAACAGGTTCTTCCATCCAGGGCAACCTGACATGGGGAAAATCAAAGAGGAACTAAAATAAATCCCCTAAAAGAACTTGTTCATGACCCTGTTCCTGAGCAACAACACATAGGAGAAGTAGCTAGTAGGAACCAGTTGGTTGTGAAACCTCACAAGTATCAAAGTTCTCATCCTATTGAGAACATTATCACTGATCCAACATCTGGAGTCAAAACTAGATCACAACTAAAGAATCTGTGTGCTTTTGATGCCTTTTTATCTCTTATTGAACCTAAAAATGTTGTTGAAGCTTTGCAGGATACAGATTGAGTCAATGCAATGCAAGATGAACTCAATCAATTTGAGAGAAGTCAAGTTTGGCATCTAGTTCTAAGACCCAATGATTGATCAATTATTGGTAAAATGGGTCTTTAGAAACAAACTTTATGAAGATGGAACAGTTACAAGAAACATGGCTAGATTGGTGGTCCAAGGTTACAGCCAAGAGGAAGGCATAGATTATGATGAGACTTTTGATCCAGTTGCAAGACTAGAGGCAATAAGACTCCTCATAGCCTTTGCAGCACACATGGAATTCACTCTTTATTAGATGGATGTCAAAAGTGCCTTCCTGAATGGCTATCTGAAAGAAGAAGTGTTTGTGAAACAACCTCCAGGGTTTGAGAGCAAGGAATATCCTGAGCATGTGTACAAGCTAGACAAGGCTCTCTATGGACTCAAGCAGGCCCCAAGAGCATAGTAAGAACGACTCTCCAAATTCCTGCTTGAACATGGCTACAAAATAGGTAAAATTGACAGTACCTTATTCTTAAGTTAAAAAGGTAAGGGTTTCCTTATGGTACAAATATATGTTGATGACATAATCTTTGGGGCCACCACTGATAAGCTAAGTAAGGAATTTGCAAAACTAATAGGGAGTGAGTTTGAAATGAGCATGATGGGTGAACTTAACTTCTTCTTAGGCTTACAGATCAAACAAAGTCCAAATGGAACCATGATCCATCAGCAGAAGTATGCAAAGGAGCTAATCAAAAAGTTTAAAATGGAAGAATCTAAAGAAATAGACACAACCATTGCAACTACCACTAAATTAGATGTTGATGAAACTGGTTCATCAGTTGATCAAAAGTTGTATAGGGGTATGATTGGTTCACTCTTGTATCTTACTACTAGCAGACCTGACATTATTTTTAGTGTAGGGCTTTGTGCTCGCTTTCAGGCTAATCCTAAAGAGTCTCACTTGACTACTGTCAAGAGGATACTAAGATATTTGAAAGGCACCACTGATCTGTATCTTTGGTATCCCAAAGGTAGCAATTTTAATCAAGTAGGATATGCTGATGCTGATTATGCAGGTTTTCTAGTAGATAGGAAGAGCACTTTAGGTATGGCACACTTCCTTGGTTCATGTCTTGTGTCATGGGCTACTAAAAAGCAAAATTCAGTGGCCTTGTCTACTGCTGAAGCTGAATATGTTGTTGCTGCTTCTTGTTGTGCTCAATTGCTATGGATCAAACAATAGATGGTAGATTTTGGTATTGAAGTTGGTTGCATTCCTATATTCTGTGATACCACTAGTGCTATAAGTATGACAAAGAACCATGTTCATCATAAGAGGACTAAGCACATAGATGTTAGGCATCACTTCTTAAGAGATAACTATGAGAAATGATTGATCTCCATAGAATTTTGTGCTACTGATAAGCAAATTGCTGACATCTTCACTAAAACACTGAGTAGAGAAAACTTTGAGAGGAATATGTTGGAATTAGGGATGATTAAGATCACCTAATAGGTCCATCTCAGAATGCACAATGAAAAAAAATGGCTAGAAATTCTAACCTTGTGTAAATAACTGAATTAATTTTTACTCAGCTTCATACTTTAATTAGTATACTCCTTTGACATGTGTTTATATGATTCACTGATCTCTTACTAAATTTTCTCTATTATGGTATTTGAGGCATGTTCAAGAGAATTCTCAATGAAGAACCTGGTTCATCAGTATGGGTTCATATGAAAACTCAGGTATGTTTTCTATACTTTGCACAATTAAAAAGATATAATAATTCAATCATGAGCAGAAGTCCTATACTTGTCAAATTCCTAGAAAATTCTATATGTTGAGCATTGAACCAGTTTCGTCCATCTTGAACTCTAAAATCGTGTTTTTTGCCTAATACCTAGGGAAGCCAAGTAATCATTAAAATCCTAGAATTTCTGTTAGATTAGACTTCTATTTGACCCCTGAAAAAGCTGTTGTTACTTAATAAATGTCTAATTCTCTTTAAATACACGCCACTTTTTAGCCTTCTTCATTATTCTAAAACCGTAAAAAATTCCTCTTCAATTCTAATTGCCCACTTCTCCAAAATTCCCAAATTCTCTCAAGAAATGAATAACAATGTCAAACCCACAAGATCATCCTGGAACTCCTCCACCACCATCTCCCTCAAACTCATCCTCATCTACTCCACCTAGTGTATCTCCAAAACCTAGGTTTCGAAGGCAAAAAATGCTTGCTTGTAAAACTGTAGCATCTGGGGCTTTGAGGAAGGTTTTAAATGAAAGGTTGCAAGCTAGACAAGTGAAAGAAAGCCCAGCTCAAAATTCTGACTCCAGTTCTGAGTTCGAATCTTTTCAATCTGCGAGTGAAGGTGAAGGACATGGGTCTTCTAACACTAAGAATACTCAAGAAACCCCTATTGAGATAAGCTCATCTATAGTTGAAAACTTAGAAACTAGGTTTTTTCTGGTTGGACCCATTAGGGATGTTAATTGGCTGAGTCCAGTAGGAGTGGAGGTAAAAGAAAGGAAAAGAGAGAGAGGGCGAAAGTGGTGAAGAGAGGGGAAATGGGAAGGGAAATGTCCTTGCTATATGTAGGGATTCACAAGAGAGGTTATAAGAGAGTGGCATGAAGTCAGGGGAAAGTGGTTCTGGGGAAGCAGATGAGGGGTTGGTTCATCTAAGCAAACAAAGAGATGAACCTATTTCATCTACTGAGGAAACATTGGCTGACCTATTGAAAAAGGTTGGAGCAAGTTATGACCCAAAGAAATGCAAAGCTACCACACCAAAAGCCCCAAAAGTTCCCAAGTCATCCAAGAAAAGAAAATCCTCATCCCCAACACCTACTACCTCTTCAGTGCCTAGGGGTAGAGCTACAAGAAGCAGGGTAAAACAAAGTGAAGCTGATCTACAAAAGGCTTTAGAAGAAATCAAGAAAAAGAAAATGGAGAAGGGAAAAGAAAAGGTAATAGAATCCTCTGAGGTTGTAGAGGAAGAGGAGATGGAACTGGTCCATCAAGAAAGGGGTACAAAAGTGGAGGTTCCTACACCCAAACCTAAAAGGCCAAAGACTTCCTCCAAGAAGTTTTCTACTGAACTTGTGTCTGCTGAACCCTCACTAGCCAAAAGGACTAGATCTGCAGTGAAAGCTAAACAAACAAAAGTTTTAGTTGATGAAAAGTGGAGTGGAGAAGAAGAAGAAGATGAATCTGAGAAGGAACAGGACAAGTTTGCCATCTTTGGCAAAAGAAAATTTTAAAAGGTAGATTGTTGAAGGACCTGGTGGAACCAGGGATGATGAGATTGGTTGACTCGTTAGCTGCTCAAGGTTAGAAGGACATGGTCCTTCAAATGGATGGGATACGGGCCAAAAATGAGCTAATTGAGTTTATGGCCAATGTTGTTGTTAAGGATGGAGTAGCCAGTAGTTTGGTGAAGGGAGTCCCAGTGCAGTTTGATGCTGAGAAACTGGGAGAAATTCTGGACATACTCTCTGAAGGTTTTGATAATTACACTAGGAAAAGTTGGCCATGCCTGGACTCCCTCCCTACTGCCCTTGAAATCACCAAGAGGTTCTGTGACTTTGAGGAAGTGAATGAAGCCAGGGCCATGTAGAAAAGTGAGATGAGGCCTGAGCACAAGGTGGTGTTTGAGTTTGTGAACAAGTGCTTATTGTCTAGACAAGAAAGAAGGCACACTGCAAATTACATGGACCTGGTTCTTATGGAGTGCCTTGAGAGAGGAAAGCAAATCAACTAGCCTACCCTCATTGTAAAATTTCTAGATAGGGTCATAAATGGCTCCAAGGCTCATCCTACTCCATATGGCTTCATACTGACCACAGTTTTGGACAGGCTGAATGTGCCTTTGAAGAAATGGTAAATGGCCTCAAGCAAGGAACATTTTGTCATCAAGACTCTTCTGGCTTGTGACTATCCAGTCAATGCCATCCCATTTGAACCTAGTTCATCTCTGAAGACACCCATCAACAGCAAAGTTAGAACTTTGGTTTAGGAATGTGGAGCTAAGGATGCTGAGATTGCTAGGCTCAAGGCTCGTGAGTTGAATTGGAAATTGAAAGGGATGGACTTAGAACTGAGCTTGCCAAAGAAAAGGAGAAGAATGATGGAAATCTTCAGAATATGCTGAATTTTCTCCAAACTCCACCCCACAGTTCCTCCAAGCCCTAGGACTCATATCACTTGTTTCCTGAACTTGTCTAGTACCCTAGTGACCCCCAGTGACCCAGATTAGGGATTTTTCTATTTTACTCATGGTTTGAATATTTTTCTTTCTTTTTTTGGATTGTTAATGGCAACATATCACTATCAATGACAACTGTTGTTTTCTCTTGTTATATGATTATTCTGACCTTGGCAGTTTAAATATATTTGTTGATTATTGATGATATTACCATGATTGCACTTGCAGTTGCCCCAGTGGCCATGAGTATTTATTAAAATCTGGGATTCACATTGTGTATGCAACTTTTCGATGATGCCAAAAGGGGGGAGAAATATTGTGTGCTTTACATATTCTGAAATAAGTGATATTTATAACCTAATTAACCTGGTCCTTAATGATAAGTTAATTTTCTAAATTTAGTGTGGATAGTTAAGCTGAGTTTTTACAGGCTTCGAAACAGTAAAAAGCACAGAGTTTGTCATCATCAAAAAGGGGGAATTTATTGGCCCAAGAACAGGTGAAGTTTTGAAGAATGAAAAATGAACTCAGTCATGGACTAGGTCCATCATGTGAAGCACAGTCATGAGCAACATAAACATGTGAGATGCACGTGAAGGAGATAAGTCTCATTGATTAAGCAGCAATATCTCCTGATTGGATCGAAAAGGTTGCATATTGGATAAGGGGAGACAGTCTCCTTATGTGAAGAGAACACAATCTGGATAAAAGATAATGTTGGAGTTTGTGATGTTCAAGGACTCAACTTTGATGGAAGATCAGCAATTGAGTCCCAATCAAACTCTAATTACTAACCCATTAAATAACAGTGATTGTTCTCTTTTACAGGTATTGTACATACGCAGAAGTTAAACTAAATTGAGAGCAAAAGAGCAAGGTAATTTTGCAAGAAATTTATGTGATATTTGAGTGTGCATTCCTGAAGCTACTTGAACGAGATAGAAGAACCAATTCCATTGTGTCTTTCTTTATTTCTAGTTCAATTGTAGTAGGTGATTTAAACTTGTACCTTTTATCTTTCATAGAAGCAATTGTATTAGGTACTTAGAGTGTTCAAGTTATATGCTAACTTGAAGTTGTCGCAACAGTTGAGGCTGTGTGCTACAACGGGATTAGAGTTAATCCTTAGGTTTACAAAAAGTTTTGTAAATGTTGTTTTGGCTCAGTAATTTTAGTGGAAGTTTGAGAAAATCCTACTGAGTAGTAGATCGTGGTTTTTTTTACCTTTTCAGCCAAGTGTTTTCCACGTAAAACTATTTGTGTTCTTTATTTTATGTACTTATTATTCCTCAAACAGTAGAGTTAGTACACCTAGAAGAATCGGGTTCTTTTAGAGAGAAAATTGGGTACCACACAAATCACCCCCCTCTTGTGTGGTATTGACGTGAAAAACATCATGAGGAATGACAAGCCTCTAGGATGCTAAATTGCCCCTCCTCAGGTACACACCTCCGGATCACTCCGTCGGTGCAAATTTTGAACAAGTATGGCTCGTACTAATAGAAGTCCAAACTATCCCGTTTGAGCTTCTTTCTTTGGTTAGAAGAGAGATCACATGGGATGATGCCAATCACAAGGAAAATAGCAATATCCGCAAACCATGGCATATCACTCATCGACACAAAAAGTAGCTGCTCATTGGGAAATGCATCATTGATCTTTAGGCCATCACGAGACCTTTCTTCCTCTTCGGAGCGGGATAAATGATCCGCCACTTGGTTTTCACTACCTTTTCGGTTCACAATCTCCAAATCAAACTCTTGAAGTAATAATACCAATCGCATCAGTCCAACTTTGGAGTCTTTCTTTGTCATCAAGCATCTAAGAGCTGCATGATCCGTGTGCACTATGACTTTGGCTCCCATAAGATAAGGCCGAAATTTTTTCATTGCGAACATAATAGCCAACAATTCTTTCTGGGTCACCATGTAGTTCCTTTGAGCCTTATTCATTATCTTACTCGCAGTACACTGGATGAAACATCTTGTTCACTCTTTGACCCAAAACTGCCCCAACCGCAACATCACTCGTGTCGCACATGATCTCGAAAGGCAAGCTCCAATTGGGTGCGTTAATGATCGGGGTGGTGGTCAACTTATGCTTGAGAAGTTCAAAGTCTTGCATACATCCCTCATCAAACACGAACTTTGTATCCTTTTCTAGCAGCTTACACAAAGGATTCACTATCTTCGAAAAGTCCTTGATAAATCGCCGGTAGAACCCCACATGTCCAAGAAAACTTCTAACCCCCTTGATAGAAGTGGGGGGAGGAAGTCTTAAAATCACCTCAATTTTGGCTTTGTAAACCTCAATACCATTCTTTGAAATTTTATGACCCAAAACTATGCCATCCTCAACCATGAAGTGGTATTTTTTCCAATTTAGCACAAGATTGGTGTCTTCACACCGGGCCAACACTCTATCCAAATTGTTCAAACAGTCATCGAATGAATCACCCACAACACTGATGTCGTCCATGAACACCTCCAAAATATCTTCTACCATATCGGTGAAAATGGCCATCATACACCGTTGGAATGTTGCCGGTACATTGCACCCAAAGGGCATCCAAGAGAAAGCAAAGGTGCCATATGGGCAAGTAAATGTTGTCTTCTCCTGTTCCTCGGAAGATATCAAAATTTGATTGTACCCAAAAAAACCATCCAAGAAACAATAGAAGGCACGCCCAGTAAAACGATCAAGCATCTGGTTCAGGAAAGGCAATGGGAAATGATCCTTGCGGGTTACCTTGTTCAGCTTGCGGTAGTCCATGCACACCCTCCATCCGGTCACTGTCTGGGTTGGAATAAGTTCATACTTAGAATTGCTCACCATGGTCATACCATCTTTCTTCGGCAGACACTGCACCGATGAAGTCCATGAGCTGTCAGAGATAGGATACACCACGCCGGCATCTAACCACTTGATCACCTCCTTTTTCACAACTTTTTGCATTGCCTCGTTCAACCTCCTTTGATGTTCCAAGGAGGGTTTTGCATCATCTTCCAGAATAATCTTGTGCATACAGAATGCGGGTCTTATTTCCCAAATATCATCTACAGTCCATCCAATTTCCTTTTTCTACTTTTTGAGCACTGCTAATGTGGCACTACTTGCATGTTAGTAAGACAAAAGGAAAGAATAACTGGTAAAGTTGAACTATGGCCCAAGAATTCATACCTGAGGTGTGGAGGCAATGGATTCAACTCCAACACCGGGGGTTCCTCAATTGAAGGCTTTGTTGGAGGGATCTTTCTATTTTCAAGATCCAAAGAGAGTTTCCTAGGCTCATAAGAATAAGATCCCATTCCATGTAAAGCATTCACGCACTCCACTCGGCCCTCATCATCATTGACATCAATATTCAACAATACGACATCCAAAGGGTCCTTAACATTAATAATTGCACTAGTATCATTAATTATCACAGCCATGCCAAGATCCACGAATGAGCATACTTCTGTACAATTGGGCTACTTCATTGACTTGCACACATAAAGAAATGACCTTTTCATCACCCACCCTGAAAGTGAGTTCCCCTGCTTCCACATCTACTAAGCCTTCCTCGTAACAAGGAAAGGTCTCCCTAATATGATCAGAACTTCATAGTCTACCTCACAATCCAAGATCACAAAATCAGTTGGCAACATAAATTTATCCACCCGCACAAGCACATAATCAACTATACCCAATGGTCGTTTCATTGATCTATTCGCCATTTGCAATCTCATGGAAGTTGGCCTTGGTGGCCCAATACCCAAAGTCTTGAAAACTGAGTAGGCATCAAATTGATACTAGCCTCTAGGTCACACAAAACTTTAGCAAAGTATGCACTCCCAATAGTGCAAGGGATTGTGAAAGCATCGGGATCCTCCAACTTTGGAGCCATTGAATGTACTATAACACTCACTTGGTGGGTCATCTTGATAGTTTCACATTCCATGGATCTTTTCTTTGTAACCAAATTTTTCATGAATTTAGCATAGCCACGCATTTTCTCCAAATCCTCCACCAAAGGCACATTGATAGATATGCTCTTCATCATGTCAATGAACATTTTAAACTGATTCTCATTCTTCTGCTTGGCTAGCCTTTGAGGATAAGGTGGAGTCGGCCTAGGCAAGGGTGCCTTGGCTTTTGGCACGACTGGCTCCGGCATGTCTATTACGTGTTCCCTAGACGGGTTCATGTCATTTTGCATTTCCACCTAGGCGTTTTGAATATCAATCCTCACTTCTTGATTCACATTTTCATCAACCATCTTCTCAACCACCAAAGGAACTTCATGTTCTTGCAACTCAACTTCATCACCCAAAACTTGCTTTTGTTTGGAGGCATTCACATCACTGCCTCTTCCACTCCTTGTAGTTACCACCATAACATGATTGTTCCCACACTTCGGGTTCACTACCGTATCACTCGGTAGAGCCCTCTTAGGGTGAGTATTCAAAGACACTGAGATTTGGCCTATCTGGACCTCCAAATTCCTAAATTGAAGTATTGTGAGAAGCCAATTGTGCATCGAAGTCCGCATTCTTTTTCATCATCTGTTCAAATATCATTTCAATTCTACCCATTTCATTGTTGGATGAACTAGGACCCTGGGATGGAAAAGGCGGTGGATTGCTCAGTTGTTGGGACATTGGGGGCCTTTGAAATCCTTGCCCCTGATTTCCTTGGTTATTGTTCCATCCACCTTGGTTGTTGTTATTTCCACCCCAATTGTTGTTGTTGCCCCAGTTTCCCTGATTGTTCCGGTTGTTATTTTGATTTCCCCAATTATTGTTCCCTTGTTATTGCTTGTTCCAATTATTGTTACCTTGTTGTTGGTTACCCCAATTGCCCTGGGATCGCCATTGTTGTTGTTGGTTAGAAGAATTGCCTCTTTGACCTTGGTAATTATTCACATATTGTACCTCTTCATTTTGTCCATCATAGCAATCATCTTGGAATCCACCGCAATCATTGTCAAATTGATCTGAATACCCTTGGTTCTGTTGACCTCTCTGTCTTCTATTGTTCACAAGCATGTTAATACCTTCCATAGCATTTACTTGGCGGGGATTCTGAACTTGTTGCAACTGTGCCTTTGCTAATTTGTTCATTGTTGTTGTAAGTACTGTTATAACCTGTCCATGGTCATGTAGTTCTTTGTGCAAATGAGTGATCGTGGGGTCACCCTGTGGCCCATTGGCTCTACTTTGCCAAGCGGAGGATGTGTCAGTCGTTTCATCCCGAATAGCACAAACTTCATCATAAGGCAGCTTCATGAAATTACCCCCAGCCAATTGATTCACAATGCATTGATTTGTTGTATTGATACCCCGATAGAAGGTTTGTTGTATCATTGGCTCTGTCATATCATTGTTGGGGCATTCCTTCACCATAGCTCTATATCTCTCCCAAATCTCATGCAAATGGTTCGGTGGGCTCTTGCTTGAAGGCTAAGATCTCATCTCGTTGTGCTGCAATGTGCCCTGGTGAGAAAAATTTGGTAATGAACTTATCTGCCAACTCATCCCAAGTTGTGATGTAATGGTTGGGAAGTCTCTCAAGCCAATCTAATGCTTCCCCCCTAAGTGAGAATGGGAAAAGCCTCAATCGTAGTGCATCCTCGGACACATTGGTTTTCTTGCTCCCCCAACAGGTATCCACAAACCTCTTGAGATTTTTGTAAGCATTTTAAGTGGGAGCACCCGTGAAGTACCCACGTTGCTCCAACAATGTCATCATCATGTTGGTTATTTAAAAATTGCCCGCCCGGATTCGGGGTAGAACAATTGCACTTGCATAGCCTTGGTTGGGAAGAACTCTAGGAGCCACTCTTGGGAGGTGGCGAAGAAGGGTCTGGAATATTTTCATTTGCATTGGCCTGGCGGCCTCTGCGTTGTCCTTGAGGTACAAGAGGCAACTCTTCATCTCCATTGTCATCTACTTCTTCCCCCGCATTCACATTTCTAAGAGGGTCATTAGCATTTAATGCATTTTTGTACCTGAAGTATTGACCCACACACAAATTAGTAACAAAGAAGGAAAGAAGAACAAAACACAAATCTATCTAGATAGATAGCTAAAAACATTAGCTCCCCGGCAACGGCGCCAAAAAGTGATTGCGGCCAACCCTGTACTACTATTAAGTAGCGAGAGAGGTCGAAGTAGCTTTTACCCAATTTTAGGGTCGGGATCGAATTCCATAGAGAGCTAGATATTGTAGTTGGGTATCTACCTAGAATGGAGTTGTGTGTTTTCTCCAAGTTGCACTTCTACACATTTTTGGGTTTTAATTATAATTCTAATTCTATAAACTACAGTGCTCAATTTAACTACTATAAGCTAGGATTAAACTATTGCAAGTTGTTCTTATGATAAAAAAGGCACTAGGGTGGTGACTTTCGCCTAGTTGGTCAATTAATGGAATCTTGGGTCTAAAGCTAGATTGACACATTTGGGGAGTATGATATACCCATTGCTCGATTCTACTCACTCTATACCTCCCGGTAGTTCAAGTGATTTTGCCCGAATTGACTATCTCAAGAACAATTGGGTATGCGAATTTGCACAAGCAATTGAGAATTAAGTCGGGTATTACGATCTCTCTATTTAACCCTTTAATTGGGGCTATCAATTCTCTTGAGTATGCCCCAATTCCTTGTTGGACTAATGCTAGAGACTTAGGCTCTCTTTCTCAAGAAGAGCAAAAGTCAACTAAACACAAACTAGTATTTGCAATCACTAATTTAGAAATTAAATATGGAAGTAGCCCAAATAACAAACACCCATAGTGAATCAAGCTCTAAAATACAAGACCCATCAATTACCCACACTAGGGTTGAGCCACAACCCTAGCTAATGGGTCTAGCTACTCATATTTAGAGAGAGAAACAAAGAAATAGATGAAAAACAATTCATATTAATTAATTACTAAGATAAAATAGAAGATTCAATGAAGAAAAGAAGATAAAATTGCCCAAAATAGCTAAGGAAACCGAAGTCACGAGCGCAACTACCAGCCAAATCTATCTACTTCACCAAAAAATGGAAAAAAGCTATTTATACTAAGCTGACAATTATGGATAAAAATACCCCTGCGGGGTTAGTGCGGACTGCACAAAATGGTGTGCGGCTGCACTAGGGCTCTGAACTTGAAGATCTAACTCTTTGAACTCGTGCACTGCGGACCGCAGAGAATGGACTGCGGCCGCGAAGGCTTCTAGTGCGGTCCGTATAAAATGGAGCGCGGACCGCATTAGCTTGACACTTGGAATTTGCAGCTCTCTGATTCTTCTCACAGCGGACTACACAAAATTGAGTGCGGCCGCATTACCTTTGTGCCTGATTGTCATGCTCTCTGAACCTCACAGTGCGGAACGCACAAAATGTAGTGCTGCCACACTGGCCTTGTTTTTCCGAGCTTTGTCTTGTTTTGGTACTTGTGCAAGTTTCACTTCTTTTGAGCTAATCTTTGACATCTTGTCTCCTTATTGATCAAACATGCAATCAAGCACAACTTGTGAGCCTTTTGGGACTATTTTGTATAAATTTCTAATCAAAACATAAGCAAGAAGGAGTATAAAATGTATTAAAATCACTAGTTATCATAGCGCACCGAGGATTTAGCCTACAGGGCACAAGAGGCAGACAGGGTGACTGCTATGCAACAAACTATTGACAAATTGAAAGACCAGCTCAGTGTTGTCAACACTACTTTACAAGGCCTACTTCGAGGAGGTGGAAACCAAAGAGGGGGCGTTGTGAACCCCGCTTCCGCGACATAGAAAATGAAAATTCCTGAGCCAAAGCCATACAGTGGAGCTAGGAATGCCAAGGAAGTGGAGAACTTCATCTTTGAGGTCGAACAATATTTCAATGTTGTTGGGGGACTGGAGGAAGCTAAAAAGGTAGCAATTGCTGCCATGTATCTTCAGGGTGATGCTAAACTTTGGTGGCGGGTGAAGTCCGAAGCCATCAGGGCCGGATGCTCTCGAGACATGGGCAGAATTGAAGGCATCCATATGCCTACAGTTCTTCCCTGAAAATGTTGAATACAATACAGGGAGAAAGCTACGGGAGCTCCGCCAGACCAAATCAATGCGGGACTACGTGTGGGAATTCTCCGCACTCATGACAAGCATACGCGACATGAGGGACAAAGACAAGCTCTTCAGCTTCCTGGAAGGGTTGAAACCTTATGCCCATGTGGAGCTACAAAGACAAAGGGTAGACACCCTTCCCAAGGCGATCCAAGCAGCTGAATGCCTTGGGGACTATCAAATGGAAGCTCAGAAGGACATGCCTTAGCCGCCTGTCCGAGCGTGATTCAAAGGGGTCCAATCTATCAATGGTGGCCGTAGCAGAAGTGGGGGAGATCGGAGCTCAACCAAATCTAAGGCTCCTTCCTCAGGCAGCAACAATGCTGCATCAAACAACAATGACCAGGGGAGAAAGCCTCCTTCAGGGTGCCGTCATTGCGGCGGACCGCATTGGAACAATGAGTTCCCACATGCACAGATGAACGCCCATCAGGCTATTGATGATGGGACTGATGACAGCTCAAATGATGCAGACCAGACTGAACCAGTAGATGCCTTCAATACAATTGTTGGTTCCATTTCTGAGGCATTAGCGGAGACCAGTGCTGGTATCCGTAAGAAGAAGAACCCATGTCCAGTCACCAAGAAAGGGAAAAATAAGGCGAATGAGGAGACTCCTCTTAAACAAGAGAGGACCTTAATGTTCGTTGAGATGAAGGTGAATGGCAAGCCCACTCGGGCTATGATAGACACAGGTGTTACCCACAACTAATTAGCCTCGACTCAGGTGGAGCGCCTTGGTCTAGTTGTAGGGAAAGGTAGAGGTAGTGTCAAGGCTATAAACTCACCTCCCCAGCCAGTGAATGGAATATCCAAAGAGGTACCGGTGAAGCATGGCCCTTACGGAGGAAAATTCAACCTGCGAATGGTGATCATAGATGACTTCGAGTTGATAGTTGGATTGGAATTCTTAAGGCAAACCAACACCATGCCTGTACCATTTGCAGACATGCTACTGATGATGGGAACGAATAGGTCCAAGCCCTGCATTATCCCGTGCATGCCCATGAAGATGACCATTGAGAACATCTCGACCTTGTAGTTGAAGAAGGGGGTCAAAAGGAATGAACCTACGTTCCTGGAAACCCTCTACATTGAAGATATAGAACACTCCTCGGGTCCCATTCCTGAACCCGTGAAGGAGCTACTACTGGAGTTTGAAGATGTCACGCCACAAGACATGCCAAAGCGGCTCCCTCCTAGGCGCACTATGGACCATGAAATTGAGTTGGTGCCGGGAGCGAAGCCACCTGCCCGGGCACCTTACAGAATGTCACAATCCGAACTCACTGAGCTTTGGAGACAATTGACGGAAATGCTAGATACAGGGATCATTGTACCCTCCAAGTCCCCATACGGGTTCCCTGTTCTATTCCAAAAGAAACATGATGGCAGCTTGCGACTCTGTGTGGATTATTGAGCTCTAAACAAAATCATCGTGAAGAACAAGTACCCTATTCCTTTAATGGCAGACTTGTTCAATACACTAGGTGGTGCGACGGTGTTCACCAAGATAGACCTCAAGACAGGTTACTGGCAAGTTCGGATCGCAGAGGGTGATGAACACAAGACGACCTGCGTAACAAGATAGGGGTCGTATGACTTCCTGGTTATGTCGTTCGGCTTGACTAATGCCCCGGCTACATTTTTCACTCTGATGAACCAAGTCTTCCGAGAGTACAGTGACGAATTCGTGGTGGTTTACTTAGATAACATAGTGGTATATAGCCAAACATTGGAAGAACACCTAGTGCATTTGCGGAAGGACCTAGCTTGTTTGAGGGAGCATGAACTATATGCGAAGCTATCCAAATGCTCCTTTGCTCAGAAATAAATTGACTTCCTCGGACATGTCATCGAGGAAGGACGCATCAAGATGGACAAACAGAAGATTCAGGCCATCACAGATTGGCTGCCGCCTAAGGATGTCCACGCCTTGAGGGCGTTCCTTGGCCTATGCAACTTCTACCGGCGGTTTGTGAAGAACTACTCCCTTATCGCAGTGCCATTGACAAAACTTCTCAAGAAGGTCACACCCTGGGATTAGGGACCAACGAGAGCAGAGGCCTTCAACGCATTAAAAACGGCTATGCCTAGTAGTCCTGTCTTGGCCCTCCCTGATTTGGCCAAGCCTTTCTAGGTACAAACGGATGCATCTGACTATGCCCTCGGCGGAGTCTTGCTACAAGAAGGGCAACCTGTAGCGTACTAGCTGAATTCCACTTCAACATAGAGTACCACAGTGGAAAGGCCAATCATGTTGCTGATGCACTTAGTCGGAGAGCTGATCTAGCATCAGTGTGCCTATTCGCCACTCTAAGGGGGAGCGAAGTAGCCACCTCCATCAAGGACCAGATACATGATTTACTCACCAAGGATCCTGCTGCTCAGTATTTGGTTGATTTGGTAGGACAGGGCAAGACTCACCAGTTCTACATGGAAGACGGTTTTGAAAGTCAAATGGAACCGACTTTATGTTCCAAAAGGAGGAGATCTGCAGAGGACGCTTCTAGCGGAATGTCATGATGCTCTGTGGGTTGGCCATCCTGGTGAAGAACGCACCACGGTGTTACTTCGTCGTGCCTATTATTGGCCTCAAATGGCCGATGATGTCGCTCAGTATGTGATGACTTGTCTAGTATGCCAGAAGGACAAGTCGGACCGCTTGACACAAGCAGAACTCTTGGAACCACTAGCTGTCCCAAAGAGACCTTGGGAAAGCATTTCCCTAGATTTCATCGTCGGATTGCCCAAGGTCGGAGATCTCACAACTATCTTGGTTGTGATGGACCGGTTTTCCAAGTATGCCACCTTCATTGCAGCACCACAATATATATCAGCAGAAGATACAGCTCGACTCTTCTTCTCTCATGTCATCAAATATTGGGGCCTACCCAAAGACATTGTTAGTGATCGTGACTCACACTTCACTAGCAACTTTTGGACCAAACTCTTTAAGTGCCTGGGGTTAAAATTTAGTCACAGCTCAAGTTTTCATCTGCAATCTGATGGCCAGACGTAGCGGTTCAATGGTATGTTGGAGGAATATCTCCGCCACTTTATAACCGGATCGCAGAAGAATTGGGTGAAACTTCCGGATGCTGCACAACTGTGTTTCAATTCACAAAAGAGCTCTAGTACGAACAAAAGTGCTTTTGAAATTATTACGGGACAGCAACCACTACTCCCACACACTATGAATGCACCAAACATGGCTAAGTCTCCTCGAGCTGCTAGCTTCTCAAAAGAGTGGAAGCGGAATCTGGAGATAGTGCGGAGCTATCTTGTCAAAGCTCAAAAGCGGATGAAGAGGCTTGATGATCAGAATCGTCGCTTTGTTGAATATCAAGTAGGAGACAAAGTGATGGTCAAAATCCCAAAGAGATACTTATTTGCGGGGGTCCATGAACCCCGCCTATTGCAAAAATACATTGGACACTTGTCCATTGAAAGGCGCACTTGGAAAGGTGCATACCGGATGGATACCCCAATTTGGTGTAAAATTCATCCTATCTTCCATGTCAGTCTCCTGAAACCTTTTCGGAAAGACACGAGGATCCTTCAAGGAGCCAGCTCACAATACCCAGTATTCGAGGTCCCAATTCAACCGGGAAAAGGCGTGTTAAAGCTATCATTGATGACAGAGTGATTCATGCCTCAAGGAAAGATCACCAAGAGTTCTTGGTGAAATGGCAGGGCTGTGATGCAGAAGAGAATACTTGGGAGAGGGGAACAAACCTCAAAGCCTACAAGAGCCTCATTGAAGATTATTTTGCAAGGCGCCGAGGACGTCGCCAACTCAGGTGGGGGAGAATGTCATGGACAGCTTTCCAGCCATGCCCCATGACCACTTGGGCGCGCCCCGTGGCGTCCTAGCAAGCCTCCCAATCCCTAGCGCCACGGACGGTCCCGTGGTCTTGGCCGCGCCAAGTGACAAGGGCGCATGTGCCTCTATCGCCCTACCGATATCCCTCGCCAGCGCCAAGCTGCAGGCAGATTCCAACAGCGTCGCGCGCGCAAACCGTGATGCCAAAGACAATGCTGCTGACAACGGACATGTTGCTGCCTTATAGAAAACTAAGTCATTTTCATTGTAAATATAGAGTAGTTTTATTTCAAGTACTTCCATTATGTTTCTCTAGCGTATTCAAGTCTTGTAGTTTTGGATTATTTTTTTAAGCATTATTAGGGGGGATCAACCAATCAAAACTTTCTAGCAAGCAATTCTCTGTACTGGTGTCTCTCCCCCTCGACACCGCGTTGCTTTTCTGTAATAGCTTTCACTAATGCAATCAAGCTTTATTTCATTCTCAATTCTCATTTCTATTCTCTCAATTGCTCTTGACATTGGTTTTCTTGTACGGCACTGATAATCTCACCTAGCGTATGGAGGGGACCTCAGTTGGCGGACTGCAACTGCACTGACATCAGTTGCTTAGCCTTACGCAGCCCTTCCAAGGAATCTCAGGAAGGCGTCGCGTAACAATATATATGTTATTGTATAGATTCAATACAATTGAGCTTCATTCTTCTTTTGCTTTCGTCTTCTTCCTCTCTCTCGAACTCTTCGGAAGCTTCCAAATTCAGCCATTGGAGCTGAGATTGAGGTCCAGTAAGCTAGTCTAAGTTACAATCTTGTCATTTAAAAAGGCAAAGATGCTGTTTCCGGTAAACCCTCGGCTCAAAAATAGACTTACTCCTAAACAGAAAAAAAGTAAATCTCATCGAATGCAAAAGATTCTCTTTTTCCATTATTTTTTCATTTGCTTTTTAGAAAATGAAAGTAGCACTAAATCTCATTTGCTTTTTCCTGACTACTTGAAGTCCTCAGGAATAGAATTGAAGTAAAACAGTTTCTAATTGAACGACCAAATAGGTATGAAACAAAAGATGCTTGACCTTGACTTAGGATGTGTTCCAAAGTTTAATATTTTGTGTACCAACTGAAGCAATTCAATATTAACATTGACTTACCAGCAAAAGGATTCTCTCAAAAGGAAGTTTGACGTTTGCAAAAGCAACGTCTCATATTCTTTGGTATTACAGGACTTACTAAGAACTTTAGTCCATTCAAAAGCACAAGTCCACAATCATCAAAACAAAGAAAACACTATTTCTCATCTTGCAACACTATACAAATGACTAAAGAGAAACCAACAACAAAAAAAAAGAAGTGGAAAGACCATTGCCTAAAACCAGATGAGTAGAATGCATTTATGGCCGGCAACAATGCGAAGAAAAGAATTCATCCAAGAAAATATACTGATACTAGTACTGCTAAATAAAGCATTTGTTAATGACCTTGGTATGTGATAATGGATTGTAACCGGCTCTTCTTTCCTCGAATGAGTACTCAATATCATCAGCACAACCAGAAACATGCAGAGCGGCTGGGGTCATCGCAGTCTGCATTGCAATGGAAACTGTGGAAGGAGTTGCTGGCATTGGAATAGACATTGTTTTTGGGGTAATACATCCTTCAACAGCAGAGGCAATCTTGGTTGGAGTCATAACTGGAGTTTTGTTCAATAACATTGTTTCCTTGAGTCTGTCTTCAACAGCAGAGGCAATCTTGGTTGGAGTCATAACTGGAGTTTTGTTCAATGACATTGTTTCCTTGAGTCTGTCTTCAACAGCAGAGGCAATCTTGGTTGGAGTCATAACCGGAGTTTTGTTCAAAGACGGTGTTTCCTTGACTTCCCCACTCTTTAGGGTCTGGTTCTGAATATTAATGGTGCTTGCATTTGATGATAACATAGACGATAAGGGAGATAGAGGCTTCCTTATCTGTGTAGATTCAGTTCTACGTGGATCCGGTAGGGGCTTCATCGTCTGTTTTGATTCAGTTCTAGGTGGATTTGATACCTTGCAGGATTGCTGTCTTTTTGGTGCCATGAAACTATCTCTCCTTCCTGCAACAACAAAATTAAAACTAGACAATTTAGATATCAATAATGCAGCCCAACCTAGAAGCCGCAAAAGGTCAATAAACATGTAATTATAGAAACTAGTATACTACAATTATAGGTGGAGAAGCAAATTTTGATATACTAGAGAATAAGATCACAAGCCTACCAGTTTGGTGAGAATGTTGGGGAGTTTGTTGTTTCAACGAGCTAGACAGTCTTCCGGAATGAGAGGATGGTGCACCTTTACCAGCATATGGGGTTTGAAGCATTGCTCCTCCGAGCGAAAGTCTTTTATTGGTCAAACCTCCCATTGATGGTCTAAAATTCTTCTTTGCACTCTTTGAAGGACTAGGTATTGATCCAAAAAGTGCTTCTTGCTCCACCATCAATTGTCCCTGAAGCTTCTTCTGGTCCTTGAATAAGAAAAAGAACCTTATAAACAACTAATACATAGAGCAGTTGTTTCTTGTGTAATCAAATGGAAGATTCATACCCTCTGCCTCTGACGCTCAAGCTCCTTCTCCCGCTGTAGAGCACAATACTGCTCGACCATAGAAAGAAGCGCTACCTGGAAAGAGAAAGTGATGGATTAAGTAACAAAAAAAGAGTGCAATCACCTACTTCCAAGAGTTAAGGCAGCTACAGAATGTGGATGCAGGGATAGTCTTGCTTAATAAAGCTTTAACAAATTCGAGCTAGGTGCTTACACCATCATACAAGAACTCATGTCCCCTTTCTTTCTGCCAAGCACTAGCTCTCGATCTCAATGTCTCTACCATAGCTGCCACAAAGTCAATGTTAAGATTTCTTATCAAACAGATCAAGTTTGATTGGAACATTAAGAAGACATTTAACGACGTCGTTGATTTGTTCATGATAACGAATTATTGAGTTGCATAAAAAAATTTTCAGACACCACACAGACGAGTAAACTCTTATTTTCTGGTATCTGTATTCTTGGAGCACACATGTAATGCAGTAAGCTAACTCAAAGAAGAGTACATCAAAAACAAGAAAGATTATTCTATTAGAACAAAAGTCATTTTTTAATGATGGGAGATATGGGAACAGAAAATAGGTTCCATACCAGGGATTTTGTTGACAAGAACCCGAGCTTTCTCAGCGCGCTTCAGATTACGATGTGTACCTCTTCCACCATGGTAACGGTTTTCATCCTAAAATGAAACTTATTAGAAAAAGAAGTACGGTGCAGAATATACACGAAAGAGGTAAAAAAAAAAAAACGGAATAACATCCAACCCTGTTATATTCCTCCAGCCAGCACTCCTCGTCGCATGCAGCCAACCACTTCTCAACCTTTTCAAGAATATCTCTCCTACTACAAGCTTCCTCTTTAACCTTGGAAATCTGGACCTCGAGTTTCTCAAGCAGATATGAAGGATCATTTGCCCCTACGAATGATAGCATTACAATTTACAACTTTAGAGATTCAACAAATATCCAAGCATATTAAACCTTAAACGGATTTCTCCTAAGAAATCAATTACTTTAGGCATACAAATAATCCAGAGATTACCGCAGAAATAATTCAGTTAGAAATTCATTTGGTTAGAAGTAGCTACGTGTAACCTTGATGTCCGTTTCATGACAGAAAACATTTACCAGATTCTATAGCTTCTACAGAAAAGTCAACTGAATGTTGAGTCGCAATAACCATATGTGCCTTCCTACATATTTCCTCCAAATCCAGTCTCTTCCTCAGAAGAACCTCTTTCATTTTTGTTGATTTCATTTCCTGCAACCTCGACGCTTCGGCCTCTGCCTGCACAAGTAGTATAGAATCGCAATAATTTCATTACTGCAATAGATCTACTGCTACTTCTATAATTTCATTACTGCAATAGATCTACTGCTATGAAAGCATCAGAACCAGCCAGGGGAGCATTCTAGTTCTGCTAGAAATTAACAGAATAAAATTTAAAAAAAATTGGAGATCATTTGGCATACATGTTGAAGACTATCCACAGACAGAACGTTAGGCTCATTTATTTCATTTTCTGAAGCTGCTATGTGCCTTGTAAAATCATGAAATTGTTGTTGCTCCTCTAGTGGTGTATCCATCAAGTTCCACAGCTCTATGAGGGTAGTAGCAATATCTTGAAGCTAAGCAACAAGAAGATCAGCATTAGTAGCAGAGATCAATATACAACTTGGTTTAGAACAATTAAACATTTATACTAACCCTAAGCAATCTCTGTTTCTTGAGCTCTTTCAATCTGCTGATTGTTGCGGACAACTTAACGATCATATCTTTGCTTATGTTTTTCGAGACACTGAAGTCGACCATGGTTGGATCAATCTCAGCAATAGTTTGTTTGTAATCAACCCCAAGCACCACAGATAATGAATTGATAGTTGTCAAGTGGTCAAGCACCAGCTTCAGGCGGTCACTCTGAAAATGTTATACGAGATTCTGTTAGACAAATGGTAACTCTTGAAATTCTTTATAGCAGAGGAATATTTCCAACAGTATGAAGCTCTACAACATGAAAGTGGAATGATACTTCCCATTTGTTTTTTCTCTATTCTAAGCAGTTCTGAAGTGACAGTTTTACCATTCTCGTTTTTGTAGAACTCGAAACTTATTGCAACTTTTTTATTCAAAGCAGCACTCTCAGTGCTAAAACTGGCAGAGGTTGAAGAAAAGGGAAGAGATAAACAACAACAAAAACTACTACTACTACTACGCCTCAGTCCCAAACAAGTTGGGTCGGCTATACGAATCCCCACCTTTCTTTGAGCTCAACTCATATCATCGTGATGTCAAAATAAAATAAAATTATAAGACAAGGAAAGAGATGAAATAGAAAAAACCTTCTCTTTTTGCAAAGCGATCAAATAGTTCTGCATTTCTTCAAGTCTTCTGACAGACAAATCATTCTCATCAATGACACTCATTTGTGTATTCCCTTGGAAGTGTACACCGAGCTCTTTCAAGATACACTGTATCTGATCGACAACAGCTGCAAATTGGTCTATCCTCTCTCTTTTTCTCTTCTTCATCTCTTCTAACTTAGGCTTAATGGCCTTAAGCTCTTCATTCAAACTTCTGGAACTCTGCTAAATAGGAGGCTAAATGTTAAAAAGGTTCTACATACCAAGCAAAAGACCCAAAGTTTTACTGAACGCGTCAAAGGAGAGGTTTTTTTTTTTTGTCTCTTACCTGCCTAGTATATGATGATTGTTCTCCTAGTGCTGCACATATCTTTGCAAGTTCTGCTTCAGAGTTAGCAACAGTTTGCTGCAGTTGAGCCCGAGAACGACTTGCCTGATTCACTTTTCTTTTATATATCTCTAAACACTCTTGTTGGAGTTCAAAAAGCATCTTATCTCTTTCGATTTCTGGCTCTCCCATCTCATCCCATATTCTCTGATCCAAGAAAAACAAGGTAACACACAAAAAAGAGAACACTTTCAAAATACGATATAAGTCTTGTGTTTCGTAATATAAAAATTGAAGAGCATATTTGGAGCAAACCTGCATCTCAGACAGAAGAGAACTACAAGTTGTCTCCATATGCAAAGGCTTCTCACTTTGGCCGTTATGCATGTTGAAGCATTTACACCTTGACAAAGAATTTTAAAAGTTTAAGACAGAGAAAGAGAAAGAGATGGTAAAAAAGAATAATTATAAGACCAGGTAGAGGCAATCCAGACGTTGAATTTAGATGAGCTACATAGGAAAGTCCCAGCTAAATTTAGAATAAAATGCTGAGGTATTTTCTGATTTAGAACCCTCCAACCTTAAAATGAAAACAAGTATGACTACTCCTAACAGCTAAAGTAGAGATGATCTTGGAGCATCTCTTGGACAGAATCTTCTCAAACAATTATTTGATATTTACTTTGTTAGGGAATAGAAGCATATATTAAATCCAACAATCAATCAACTATACCTTAATCTTAAATTTTATAAATTATTATCTCTACGGGATTTTAGGACCATATATATTTATTGTTAACATAATTTTTGATAAATAGACCAACTACTCTCTACCGTTCCGGGGTAAGGGTAAGCCGGTAAGGTATGCGTATACTCTACCCTCCCCAGACCCCACTAATGGGATTTTACTAGGCTGTGTGTTGTTGTTGTTGTTGTGTTGAGACCAACTACTGTATTACTTATTAACCGTTCTCGAAATGCCAAGCCCTAACGCAAGAAGAATTAGTGTGTGCATTTGTTTGTCGAATTTTGTGAATTTCATAACTAAATAAAGGTTTTCAACATGCAAATTGTGTTTCTTTGTGAAATTGAAAACAAAATTTTGACTTGGAAACAAAAACATTTCTGGTGTGTTTCAAGTCTCCAGTTAAATGTCCGATGAATTCCAGTTAAATGTACAAAATAACAAAGTATAATCAGCTAATAGAGTGTTAGTCTCTATTGATGTGATATTGCAATCATTTGTTGAAGTTCCCATTAGGTTGTTCTACAGATACTGAATTATAGATATAAAGAAATAGAAGAAGAAATCAAAACATTGAGTTTTCTCGGCAAGAAGGGTATAAAAAACAGAGTACCAATTTCACTACAAAGAACCAAAACGTAAATACAAAGAAACACAACGAAAGAAACCTTGCTAAAATCTTTATCACCCGTAATGAACAGAAAACTCCACCGTACAATGACGTAAGAATCCGACGGAGAGTTCTTCTCTTGCTTTCCTCAGTTTGGTGAAAAGATTGCTGAAAATGGAAGAGAAACCAAGTGATGATATGATAATTTGGGAAAAGGGGGGTGTAGAATTGAATTCTTGAATTTTGAGTGGGAGAAGGAGGGAAAGGAGGAGACGTTAGCTTTTGTAAAGCAAAACGTATGCCCTGAGAGACCGCCTTTTTTGGCGTTGTGATCTTTATAGGGCGACTTTCTGTTTTTTGAATTTCAAAGTTCATCCCCATTTTTCTATTTCTTCTTTCTTTAATCATTTATTTTATTTCTGGGCCATAAATCCTTTATTCTGGTTAAAATAGCACGGACTAGCCAGTTTTCGGACTGGACATTCAATAATAGCTAGCATTTGTAAAGTCATTGAAAAATAGCCATTATTTTGCTGTAACACGGAAAATTCCAGCATAATATACCGGAGATTGGAGCACTTGTGTAAGAACTTCCATCATATTATGCTACACCGGTATATTATACTGGAGCTCCAATATATTATATTGAAAATCTAATATATTATACTGGAATATACTGGAGTTATACTTATGCTGGAACTCCAGCATATTATACTAGAGTTCCAGTATATTATATTAGAATTCCAGTATATTATGCTGGAGTATTTTCCTGATTTTGAACAGTATTTTCGTTCAAATTTATCTTTACATGAAAAATAACTAAATTTTGATTACTTTTGAAATTGTAATTATTTTGAATTGTCACTTATAAATCTGGCTATTTTTTAATTTCTCCTTTATTCTGTATCTCCTTTATACCATTTTGGTACAACCAAATGCTAAAGTCACTGAATAAGTTAGTCAATTCATAGGTGAGGAGTATGTCTTGCTTTTTTTTTCTTTTTTTTTTAATTTTTTAATTAACCTTGTATGGTTAGATCCAATTTTTCGGGGTTTATTTGTTTTTTTAAAAATCAAGTACTTATACTAAAGGGGGCCCTTAGCAAAAGAGGTTACTGAAAAAAGTTTACTCATACCTAACATTGAATACGAAGACTTGAGTGAGGTAGTAGAGGTGTATGGAATAAAACTACAATCACGTATTTGCAACAATTTAAAAATACTCTATTCATTAGATAATAAAGAATTAAAGATGATCAATATTAATTTTAGGCAAAAGATACCATTTACAAATAGCATAGATTCCTCCATGATTCTCGCAACTATGATTTTCATTTTCGAATCGATTCATATGATGTTTTACTCATTAAAGTCTATAATTATTACACAAATTGATTGGCACGATTTGATTGCAAATTTGCAATATATAGCCACTATAATTTATTTTTGATACTTCAAAATCCTTTAACTATAACCATAACATTAGCTACGGGCATAAATTTATGTAGTAAATATCTATAATTATGATAATTAGTATAGACGAACCTATAATTTTAAAATACAATGAGTTCAATGATAATACTCAAGTTGTGGACAAAGACGTGCAGCCTGATTCACAACTCATTCCTAGGAGAGAAAGTTTCAAGTACCTCAGGTCTACAAGGGAATGGGGAGATCAACGAGGATGTCACATATCGACGAGGATTTTCGGTGTTCTGTGTGATAAGAATATGCCGCCAAAACTTAAGGGTAATTCTATAAAGCGGCGATCAGAGTGATTATGCTATATGGGGCGGAGTGTTGGCCAGTCAAGAACTCTCATGTAAAAAGGATGAAGGTGACTGAAATGAGGATATTGAGATGGATGTACGGGCATACCATATTAGATAGAATTAAACATGAAGTTATCCGAAACAAGATTGGCGTGGCCCCTGTGGAGGACAAGATGCAGGAGGCGACACTTAGATTCGGGCATGTTAAGAGAAGAGGCATTGATGCTCCGGTGAGGAGGTGTGAAAGGCTGGCGTTGGAGGGCCAACAGAGAGGTAGAGGCGGGCCGAAAAAGTATTGGGTTGCGATGATTAGGCGAGATATGTTCCAACTGACTGAGGACATGACCGCAAATAGGAAAGTGTGGAGGTTGAGAATAAAGGTAGAGGGTTAGATAGCCGAGTGGTGTCCTTGTTTATCACAATAGTTTTGATACACCTCTAGTCTCCTTCGAGTTCTTTTTATTCTTAGATTGTTGTTATTTCTTATTGCTGCCTTGTTTCAGTTTTCTGTTTTGCATTACTTAGTGTTAGTTTTGTATTTTTGTTTTGGTTGTCATATTGGTTTTCTTTGTTATTGCCCCTTCCCTTTTCCCTCCCTGAGCCGAGGGTCTACCGGAAACAGTTTCTCTGCAAGGGTAAGGCCTACGTACATTTTACCCTTCTCAGACCCTACTTGTGAGATTACACTGAGGTTGTTGTTGTAATGAGTTAAATGATAAGAACTGAACCCGTAATCTGCCTCTCACTAGGAGTAAAAGAAAGAAGAAAATTTAATTTTAAAACCGAAGATATCTTCTCACATATTTAGTTTCGGACGTACGTAGTGCTCTTAAATATTGTGTGATTTGTCTTTTTGACAATCAAAGAAATCGTTTCGTTTTAGAAAATTATATACACGCATACACACACAAATATATTTCGTTCTAAATATGTAAATCTTTTTTAAATTTTATAAAAGAGCAAGTATTAAATATATTGACCTCACAGACCAAAATGCCACATTCGCTAGAGGAGGGGGGAGGATTGGACGGGGAAGGAGGTTTTACTATTTAGGAAGAAGGGAAATTTTTCCCTTTTACAACACCATACTGAAAAAAGGCTTTTAAATTTCATTAGTGGCATCGGTATAAGTTCTGTTTTTTCTTTCCTTTAATACTTTACAACTTGTTTGGATGGTTCTTACCCATTGTATTGTATTGTTACTTTGAATACAATATTTTAATTATTACTTAAATTTTATTGCATCTTATCTTTAAATACATCGTTACGTAACGACGAAATGGCGCCGTTACGTTGCTTTTTCCTCTCATCTTGCCTTCCTTATGAAATAATCATATTTTACCCTACTCTTTTATATAATAATTTTACTCGATATCCTATTTTTTAATAATATTGCAAGTTTATTCTCCATATTGTTGGTGCATGATATCATACGATGACAACAAATGATACAATCTATTCAAATATTACATTCATCAAACAAACAATACGATATAATACAATACGACACATTATAAAACGATAGATAGCAACAATCCAAACAAGCTGTTAGTTCTCATTCTTCGTTCAAATTTTTTTCCACTTCCTGAAAATCTAACGTGGCGTTTAAATAGTGAAAAAGGTGGTTTTAAAGTTGGTTTTGGGAGAGCAAATTTTGTTTGACAGAAAACAATTACGAATGATTGAATTCTGTTTTCTTGCGGAATAGGATTGGAGAATAGGTTTCTTTTTGGGTAAAACATCGCTCATGCCTTAAAACAATAATTGAATATCTGGTAGTTTAAACCGATCCAAATATATTTATTTGTTACTACACATATTACCAGAGAAAAGTTTCGGCTAAACAAAGCAAAAACAATTTCTTAAAGTAATTTTCCTCCTAACAGTCAACCTGATGTGAACTGGCATAAGCAATATACATAACGATTTAAGATTGTGATCCTACACAAACCAAAAGAGCTATTCCAGCCATATGATAGATGCTACAACAATAAGCATAAAAAACAACGTAAATTGAAAGTGTGCAACAGAAGACAGATCCTAGAGCTCTCAGTTCTATTCTGCTGCACAAAAATAATCAAGGGAAAAGTGCAGCTATGTCAGATACCAAAAACATTCCGGTTAGCGCAGCAGATGTAAACGTTTGTGCTTTGTAACATAGCGAAATAACTAAAACCAATCATGACTTACGCCTTACTTAAGGAAGCTTTGTGACAGCAGTCCAAAAGAAACATGACAGCAACTACAAAGTCAGAAACTAGAGCAACAATATAGGTTGCGAATCTGAATGTTACTCACCCCATGAGCGCACATGTTTATTCAACTGAACTACCAACTCTGTACTATCCAGGTGGTGTCAACCGACAACATTCGTAACAGAATGACCTCATACTAATCAAGTTTCGACACTACAATCCAACAGCTACTGTTTGACAGTCTTCTCGAAATGGCTCGCCAAGGTCTACTACTTGTGCTTTTTCTCCAAACAAAGTCTTCTGAGACCTGCCATACAGGCACCTGTACCCATGTAAAATGGAGAACCACAGAATAGTGAAAACTTAAATAAAATTGTAACAGCAATTATGCATAGGAAGAGTAGTTGCTACTCTCATCCCCGCAAGGTCCAAGTTGAGCAAGGAGGCAGTCAATGTTGCTGTTCTCTTCACGAAAGTTGAAGACCATGTGACCTTTGACTGAGCTGAAGTGGAAAAAAGTTATGGCTTCGAAAGTTAGTTGGAATTCCACTACACTTCTTCACATGGATTAACTGACTGGATTGTTAGTGCCTCAATTTAAACTAAGGTGCAACCAATCTTGAGGGAACCAGAGGGGCAAAAGAAAAAAGGAGGGGGGCGGTGGGGGGAAGAGGGGAACACATGACTTGCAGGTCCGGGGCCCAGATTGCAGGCAGAACATTTCACAGGTTCAAAAGATGCAAGCTCATATACACAAGTTGTAATAACTGGGGGTAAATCTGCAAATGAAATTTTATTTCCATGAAGAGCATATAAAGCTTTGTGGGTTAGAAAGACAAAGTCCAAATGCCACATTAAGTTGAGTTTTGAGTTGGCCAGACCAAACATGAGAATGGTGAATTTAAAAACATCACATACAAAACAGACAATAGGGGTGTTGGTAATTTCCTATAGCTTACTTGTTTTTGACACACATAGCCAATTCCTCTTAAAGCTTGGATTTTAGAATTCAAATCCCATATGAAACACATAAAAGAGGAAGAAAAAGAAAAAAAAAAGAAGCATCCAACTGCAGTTACAGTTTAATTTTTCATACACGTGTGCTGACACATCTGAAATTTAAATCTCACAAAATAGTTGAGGTACTTTGGGGGTTTAAATATTCAATAAGAATGGAGCCTTTCTGGCTTTCGAGGGGAGAACTGGACCAAGTCACATAATCAGAAGGAATTAGTCAAAGGGGAATTTTTCCATCCCAAAGACATTTAAAGAATCAATCCCATGCTTCCAACTTTGCCAATCCCAAGAGTAAAATTTTATCCTTCCATTTTACTATGTAAAATTAAAATAAAAGAGAAAGCATGCTACTATAAAATCTTCTACACTTGACCTGCAAACTTCCTTTCAAAACGAAAGGAGAAAGCAAAATGCAGAAACTTAACAAACCGATTTGAAGCATCACAGCAGAACACGTTATCAAAATGTACAAAGGAAAAAGCCAAACAGTTCACTCAAAGAATAAACTGGAATTATTTTCTGCAGAATCAGCCTTCTTTCTAATGCAGAAGAATACGAAAAAGGATAATGTACAATGCACCCAAAAAAATCCAGAAGACAATGAAAGCATTGTTTTCGTTCTTTGGGAAAAGAAAACTGTCTTCTGCACTTCACTAATGAACATCCGCAAACAACAGCATAAGAAACATCGGTTGAGTAAAAAGATCATTCTCCAATGTGTAAATTCTCACCCGAAAAAAAACAAAGGAGGCAAATAAAAGCAAACGTAAAAGAGGAACAAGCAGCAGTATGTTAAATGAGAACATAAAGAGCATTATCTGCATATAATTAACATAATGAAACTTAAAATTTACTCACCAAAAGCTTCATGCCACCCAAGAAACATGTCAAAAGCTTGTATTCTTCAAAATAGCAGCCTGCCAACATTGTGCAATCAATGTTCTTGCAGTCCGTCTGTGCCGGCTTCCATATGGGAGGTAGCCATCTAACTCATTGAACATCTTATAATTTCCTCAAAATAACCCAGAAAAACTGGTTTGTCCAATTTCAAGATCCATAATGGGCAATTTATACTAGCTTAGGATAACAAAACCTACCCAACCAGACACATAAATTCTTTTTATAAGGTAAAGCAGATTTTTAGACACATGGAAAACCTACTTAACAGGACGAGCCATAACTTGAAGAAAAAAAAAACAGGGAGAAAGATTTATTTTGATTCTTTTTTCATGAGTTAACAGTTAAACTTGTCAACCACATCACAAATACTTTTAAAAGTTAACGGTACTTGTTGATGAAGGGCATTGAGATCCAAAGAAGCTCCAATAGGTTAATGATTAATAAGCCTTTCCTTATGTTTTTGCCAAGAGGACAAATGCAAGTGCATCTTAACTTTAGCCTTCGTTAGGGTATGTCATATGTGGATATGTGGAGCAGGATTAATAAAATTACTGATAAGTGGGGAAACACCTCACAGGTAACAAGGTCTGCTAAAGGGAAAATAACAATCAAGAAGTGAATTTTATCCCTAAAGCAGCAGGAGCAGACATCAGCTTTCTTTAGACATACAAATGCATTGTTCTATGACCAAAACAGTAGTTATTCTCACAATTCAAATAGAAAAGAGAAATGAAAGCGATATAATGAGAGAGAAACTTCCATAAGCTGTTTGTTTGCAAGGAGGCTGTCAAAACACATCCAAAAGAATCTTAAATGAACTTCAATTGCCTTTCACCCATTATTTTCATTCTCACAAACTAAAGAAAAGTAAAAGAAGAGAAACAGTTACAGATATGTGAGGACAACATTTATATTTGAACTAAAAATAACAGACAATGACAAGTTCCTGTGAGGACAACATTCATTGTCTGTTAGTTTCAGTTCAACTATAAATGTTGTCCTCACATAAATCTGTAACTGTTTCTTTTTTTCTTTTACAAGTCCACATCAAGAGAATCGTCGCAAGCTAGTTCTTCGACAATAAACCTTCCCACTTTTTCCAATGTTTGCTGGTAGCTTAACAGGTTCTCTCCTCATGACTGCTTTCAGAACTATAGAAACTTATGCTCAATAGTATGAACACATTGATTGTGTTTTTCTTAAGCAAATACAATTCTAGTAGGAAGATCTGTTGTTTCCATTTTCAACAACAGCAAATCGGGTACTAACTCAACAGATGACTGGAAAGGATTTTTATTACAAGCAACCAACAAAATTCTCCCTACCACCAATGGAAAAAGAATCTCAATGACACAATCACAACTCATTATAGTTTGACAAATCATATATTCAGATTGATACAATTCATAGATTTGATCATTAGTATTATTAATAGAAATTCCAAAAAAGTGCATAAATTTTAAGGATTAAAGCATGTAATTTTACCAAAAATTTCCTAGAAAAATCCTAGTGATTTAGTACACAGTCAAAACAGGTCTCTTCATTGATAACAATTCAATTCAAATTAGTAGACACAATTCTAAATAGTCTGTACTAAGATTGAGACTTATCTTTCAAAAAATAAAGAATTCTTACTTAAATTGGATTAATTTTATTGATTCTCAAAATACCAACGAGGTTGCATATACCTGTTATTATTGTGTCATAACACATAAGTAAGATATATAGGATCAGGATATGCAACCATATGAATTAAATGAATATTAAACAGTCTCATCTTCTCCAAATTTTCCTTGTTTCTGAAATAGGATTTACATTTTAGAGCCAACAGGTCAAACTAGACATTGACCAAAACAAACCTGAATAAGATAGATTGAATTCCTTGTCTTCTTTATTCTTTTCCCACATCAAGATATGTTGATTAGCTTGTTGAGTTACTAAGGATATCCATCTACATGATAATTTTCAAATCAATGAATAGAATCATTTCATGTATCTCCATTCAATCACACTCAGAAGCCATAGAAATAAGCCATCATTCATACATCAACACTAAGTTAATCACCACATTGACAATAGTTAGAGTTCCAAATTGCCACCTCCAACTAGAAGCTTTTTCCACCTTCATCAAAAAGGAAAAAACAAGTAAATAAAAACTAGAACTTTTTGCCACATTCTTAAAACAATTTTGTCAATGTCCAAGCTGTAGTTGTGGAAGGAGGAAAAGATAAGAAGATATCAGCAACAACTGATTTTACTCTAGGACGGCACAGGATGTTCCATATGATTCTCTTTTGAGGCAATCCAACTTATGGTTTTCTGAGCTTTTTCTTCAAATACTACCTATTAATTGCTTATGGAAACACATAAATATTTATAACATTTGTGAATGCATTCTTTAATACACGCGAGAAGATTTTTCCAAAGAGATCATTTCAATCCCAAACATTCTTATTAAAGGCGAAAAGCGCAAACAAGCTCTAAGGTCTGTTGGAGCTTTAAGCGCAAAACGCAAATAAAGCGTGGACTTTAAGGAAGAAAGGTGCAAATAGAGTAAAACTATTGGAGTATGTAGGTTTAGTCCAAGACTAATATCTACAAGCATGAATACCAAATATATGGACAAAAAAATTGAAGAGAATTTACGATAAAGTGAAATATCAATTGTTTAGTGTCGTCTCTTCAGGATTACGTTTGTTGGCAAGGAAAAGCATGCCTTAGCGCCTTGATGACAACACTGAAGCACCCGTTAAGCGAGGCAAAGCGCTCAACGTGTTTTGAGCCTCGCTTTAGGGCTTAAGCGTTTAGACAAGAGGGGTTGCTCTGATGGTAAGCAACCCCCACTTCCAACCGAGAGGTTGTGAGTTCGAGTCTCCCCAAGAGCAAGGTGGGAAATTCTTGGAGGGAAGGATGCCGGGGGTCTATTAGGAAACAGCCTCTCTACCCTAGGGTAGGGGTAAGGTCTGCGTACACACTACCCTCCCCAGACCCCACTAAGTGGGATTATACTGGGTTGTTGTTGTTGTTGTTGTTGTTTTAAGGGCTTAAGCGCGCTTTAAGTGTGCGTTTGATAACACTGATCCCAAATTAATACAGCTAACAGAAACAGTTTTAGCCAATCTTGCTTGTTAATTGAAAATTCAAATTACAACCATCCTTATTCTTTACTTAACCATCAATAATTTGCAAAGATATCAAAACTTGTATGCCTTTTTTTAGGATAAGTATGTCAGTTCGGGAATAAGTAGCCTACTTTCGGTTTTAGCACAGTTGAAGGCCAAATGTGACTTTCGGTTCAATGATTTATACGAAGAATGAACAAAGAAGGCAATGCTTCTTGAAGCCAAAAGTTATTGTGGAACAAGCCTCCTGTGATCTACAGTACTAGTTAGATATTACTCTTTTCAGATTCAAGTGACACTCTTTCCTTTTTGGAACTTCCCAAATTTTGTTTAACACCATTCAGCAACGCTACAGATACATGCACAATCATTTAGTGATATGTTTTTATAGAACTCCAGTTTTTCTATAATAGACTTCATATAGAAATAGTTTTATAATAATTACAATGACAAAAAAGCAGCACAAATAATAATCTGCTACATGCATCTCAGCAATAAAATCAAAAGAGCAGCAGTATATACTATAAATGCAAGTAAAGGTAACCACTAACTCAGATATAAAAAACGAAGTTGAAGTTTTGAAAATTTATGACAAGTCAAATAACTATCTAATGTATGTGCAAAGAAGCCCACAGGCTGTACCTTACAGAATTACAACAGCAAAGACAACAAAGAGGTTGCCAGATGTTTCAACCTTTTGCTTACACAAATATACAACCCACTTCTAACATTATAGTATGAAAAATGGAACAGAAAAGATTCAGAATTAAGTTAGAGTGGGTCACCAGCTGTAAGATCTCTAAACAATATCCCCAGGCTTGAATCCGCTGTCACCACAATCTGTGCCGGAGTCCAGTTCACAGGGCGAATCAAACCATTTAGGGTTCTCTGGGTAGAAGTTCTCTACAACGAAACCTACATCTGTATCTATACTCTCATCATGCCTTAGGGGCTTGGTCAGTTTAGAATTCCCACACTCAAGAATGCGCTTCTGATCAAACTCATTGCATTCCAATGGTTTCTCTGATTTACAAGACTCACCCAGTAGCTCCTTCTCGTTCCTACAACCTGACCGTATCTGATCCCAAGATGCAACCTCCCCAAGTGTCCTCCCGAAGCTGTCTTCATCTTCCTCGATGAGCTCTGCATCCTTGCCATCCTCATAAATGCGATGATGATGATGATGAGCACCCCAATCTGCCAAATCATTTTCCCCAACCAAGAGATCATCCGACATCGGCTTATCTGAGAGCAATCCAACTGACTTTGATCCATATTCTCTCACATTCCTAAGCTTATTCACAAAATCAAACAATTCACGAGACACCGAGCACAATAACTCATGAGGAACTTTCCCGATCTGGCCCTCAAGTAGCCCAATTTCATTCCTTGCTTCCTGCATTTGCTGCAAAATCGAATGTTGCAGATCTCCACCATCCTTCCCGAGGAACCCAAAGTCTTCATTTTCTGCTTCATCGCCCATCCCATACACTGTTTCCTGATCCATCAAGAAACCTCCTTTATGCCCAACAACTCGATGCATTATCCTTGCATTCCCATCCAAAGGGCCAGGTTCATGCCCCGAGTGCACCGCATACAACTTAAAGACTGCTGTCCCTTCCTCCTGATAGACAAATGTCTTATCCTTCTCATTATAATTTGATATTGGAACTATCGCCCTGATACGAAACCCACACCCACACCGTTTTGACGCGTAAGGCTCCCTCTTTAAAATCCGCGATTTCTTCGAGGATGCAGGCTCTCCTGCTCGATGACACGCGTAATCTTTAACCTCAGCCATAAATGGCTTATACCTTATATATTTCTGTCTAATACACAACACCACTTTATACTTGGCAGCTAATTGCTGTAATCTAATGGGCACTTCCTTTGCAGGTACATCGAATGATTCAGTATATTCGAACCTACGCCTCTTAGTACGTGGCGCAGACTCAGAGCACACGGGGCACACCTCAACACAAACCCTAATATAACTCTCAGGTATGCCATAAAATTTAGCACCTACAGTCCAAACCTGCTTTATTTTTTCTATAGTTTCTTTGAGACCTAAATGTTTTAAATCAGCGTCACGGTGAAAGCTCGTGACTATATCATGCCATTGATCAACATGGGAAACAAATTGACTCGAATTATTCTTGAAACACAGTAATTCATTACCATTCACGGGGTCGAAACTCACGACGAGCTTGTCCTGTATCCGCTTCCAGGCCGTAAGGTACGCCGTGTCCTCATTCCGGTCCTTCCACACCAGGCGCCAGCTCTGGAGCACAGACGCCGTCGTGACAGATCGGATTTCCTCCGGCGTGGCGACGCGACCCTCAAGGAGGCAGCGAATCATCAAGGCATGGGATTCCTTGTTAAATGTGTAGAATTGAGATGAAATGTGGGGTTCCGGGCTTATATACGCCGCCGCCGATGCACCCGCCGTATGCCGGTGGCGTTTCTCCGCCTTATTTTTATCGCCAGACTTTCCCAAACCCAAATTAGGGTTAGGGTTAGGGTTCTCAGAAACGATGCCGTTTTGCTGCTCCAATTGAGGTAGCGACGACTGAATTAGCTGATGTTGATCGGGGTCGGAGGAACTATGGCTGGCAGCGTCGTCATCTTCGTCGCGGAAAAAACCGATATCAGAAAAGAAGGGTTCTTCATCGTCCTGGTGAAGAATAGACGGCTGAGATTGATCCAAGATTTGGTGATGTTGCGGGTCCAAGTGATGGTGGAATAGATCTTCTGCTTCAACTTTGCTAGGATTCATGGTTGTCGGAAGAAGAAACAGTGCTAAAAGTGTTTGGTCTCTCTCTCGGAGAAATCGAAGGTTCTCTCTAAGTGGGTCAGTTAGGTTTCTGACACAAACTTTCCTCACATTCTTGATTTCTCCATCACTGTTTGCTTCTGTTTCAGAATACGATCAGTGGTGGTTACGGGGAAAGACAAAAACAACATAGAGAGAGAGAGAGAGGAAATTGACTGACTTATGTGGAACTTCAAGTGTTTGACTCATGTCAAACATGCAACTACCTTTATTATTTGGGAGTTCGTGAGTTTTGAAATGTTTCTAAGGTTTTGCGCCTCTTTGCCCCTTTTTATATGCGGTTTCCTTCAATTTCATACTGTTGATCTTCTTTGTTTCAAGCCGTCGTTTTCCTGTCTCAAATGATGAAATTTGTGAAGGGTTTTTTTGTGATCTTTGTTCCCCTGTTGCTGAGAAAAAATACGTTTGACGGATTTTTTTAATTTCTCATTTGACATGGATCATTTTGGGAAAGATTTCTTTACCGTATATATTATTACGTATATAAAAAAATAGATAATCAATTTTTTTGAGAGGCCGAGAGTGTTACCTTAAAAAAATTTAGATTGAATATAGTTTCTTATCTTAATAATGTTATGTATAAAGGATAGATTATCAGTTCTCAGAGTCTTACATAAAAATCCATCAACGAGTATTTTGAATGAGTAAGATCTTTTTTGTCGTTTAAAATATTGTGTATAAAACGATAGATAGTCAGTTTCCTTGATGGTCAAGAATAATATGTAAGATGAATTGAGGAGCATACAAGAGACGAAGTGGAAGCAGGAGAAAGGAAAAAACACTCCATCAATTATCTCTAGAATTGCAAGAGATGTTCTTTCTATTCCTGTTTCTATTGTTGCATCCGAATCTATTTTTAGCACTGGTGGTCGAATTCTTGACTGTTATCGAAGTTCTTTATCACCGAAGACAGTAGAAGCTCGTATTTATACTCAGCAATGGTTAAGATCAACTTATAAAGAATACAAGTTTGAAGATCTTTTAGAAGAAATTCAGAATCTTGAGATAGTTGAAAAAGGTAAATGTATACATTTAACTCTTTTGAATATGTTTTTTTTATTTTTTTAAAGCTTTAAGGCTTAATATGTTAACTTTTGTCCTTTTTAGAATATGCTGGCACAACTTTGAGTATTGATTAATTTTGAAATTCCAACTGGAACTGGTAATGTGTGCAACTAGTAGTAGTAGGAGTAATAGTATTTTTGATGAACTTTTTTGATGTAACTTCAATTGAGGATATTTTTTACTTTGGCAGTAAATTTTTGATTTTGCTATTATATCAATTGAGATTAATTTTGTAAGGTGTTTTGATTCTTGTCACACCTCCTTTTGGCGCTACCGCACCCCGCGAGAGGTGTAATAGAGGGGAGTTTTTCCAATTGAAGGACAATCGAAACGGGATTTATTAATAAAAGTTGGAATCACCACTTGAGAGATTTATGGTGTCCCAAGTCACCGGTTTGAATCCCGAATCGAGAAAAATATTGATTCCATATTACAGTCTACGAATCAAAAATCTAGATAAGGAATTCTGTTAATCCGGGAGAAGGTGTTAAGCATTCCCGAGTTCCGTAGTTCTAGCATGGTCGCTCAACTGTCATATCCGGCTTATTTATCTGGTTTTAACAAATATGCACTTATATGCAAGTTGTAACTCTTTTACCACTTTTATTATTATTGTTGTTGTTTTAACAAAGAATTGCAACATTGTGAAAACGTATCTCGAATCATGTCACAGTCGATGTGCCCGTGGTTATCGACACATTTCAACTCCGTTGAGATTTGGATTTGGGTCACATAAATGTGCACCCGAATTTAAGGAAATAATTTATTAAAGACGCGCCTAAAGCGACTAGCGTATCATTATTTTGGGTAAGGCCGTGAACTTTTGCTAATCGGCCCATCCCGAGGTCTAAGTACTTTTACAAACACGTATAGAGGGCCCCGCAGCTTGTGTATTTTATTTGGCGAGGCTCGTCTCATTCATTATTTAAAAAAAATAATTACAACGTCGTGGAAATGCATCTTGAATCACATCACAATCAATGTACCTGTGATTATCGACACATTTTGACTTCGTTGAGATTTGGATTTAGGTCACATAAATGTGCACCCGAGTTTAAGAAGGTAGGGTTATTTAAAGTACGCGCCAAAAGATACTAACGCGTTGTCATTTTTTGGGAAAAGTCCGTGAAATTCACTAAGCGGCCGATCCCGAAATCTATACAATTATTATATCCATTTATTGAGGGCCCTGTAACTTGTGCATTTTATTTGGCAAGGCTCATCACATTTATTTAAAAGGATCATCCTAAAGTGACTAACATTTTTCTATTAAGCGTCTCTAGAAATGAAAGAAGAAAAGATCCTAATTAATTTACGTGCTCAATAATTGTTATAGTCGGGTTCCGAAAACGGTTTGTTAAATTAGAATATAAATGTTCATATGGGCAGTCCGTTTGCCAACATGGCCCAGGTCCGACATATGTAGTGTTAAATGGGACCTGGGCCATCTTATTCAAATGTTGAGGCCTAGTCAAGCTATCCTACACATTTAGAATTTGTATTGCAGAAAGTGTAAAGTAATGGTATCTAATTAAACATGTTGTTGCAAGTTTTAGAAAGGCAACAATTGAATGGTATAACTTAGATGTCTAGTAATCCAAACAGTCTACTGGGCCTGATTATGTTGGACATGCGTTTGAAATATACTACCTAACAACCAAACTGAAATAAATAGAGTACTATTTATTACGGCATCATCCTTCTTTTAACTAAGAGCATACATGGAAAATTCACAAAAAACTAAACTACTATGAAAGATTGTCTAGTTATACATTTTACAGGCAGAAGTCTACATAACAGTAATCTGGACACAATACAATCAATGAAAGGAAAAGGAAAAGCTAAATTAAAACTTCCACTTCCATTTTTATATGCATTCATGCTTCCATATTTTTCAGCTTACAATAGCTAGTGTATCAGTTGTGTACCTGGTATAGGAAACAAAGAAGAGGAAGATCAGCAGAGTAGCAGTATACAACAACAACCAGCAACAAGCAGCAATAACCAATAGCAACCAGTAATACTTAGTGACAGATCTTAAAACCCAGGACTCCAGCAAAAAAACCCAATGAAGCAGTAGCAAATAACCAAATAGCAACCCAGGAAAACCACTTTGAAACCCAGCAGTACCAAAGTGCAATCACAGGCAGAAACAGAAGGGAACCAGATGCAAGAGGTGCAATAGAACAGTTCTGATTCTCTGTTCTTTAACACCAAAACAGAAACACTCTCAAACTACCTGAACTTTTAGTGTAAAAATTCAGCCTAGACTCTCTGAAAAATAACTGTAAGAAAATATCCTACTTAAACTTTTTATCTCTGAATTCTTGTTAGAAAATCCAGCCATGTTTTCACTTTATAATTACTGAACTCTTTTAGGTAAAAGCCAGCCCTTGTTCTGTCAAAATTCCTTCTATTTATAACAAAAAAACAGACCCCCTCACACTGCCTAGAAACACTCAGATTTTTTTATTCTGCCCATACCCCTTGAATTCCCACTCCTAAGTGTCTTTCTTGTATGAAACTATTTCGTTCCCCACACTTACATGTTTTGTCCCCTATTGTTTCAATCAAGAGTCATGGGGTGATTAAAGTATTCCTATTAATTCCCCATGCTCTTATGTCTTGTTCCCCATTGCTTTTAACAAATGACATTTATTACCACTTGACAGACCCTTAAGTTCAAACTACTTGCAGGCCTGTGAAATCCCCAAGTTACCCCCCTTAAACCCTTAAAAATTACTGCATTACCCTAAACCTGTTAGCCTGTTATTAAATCTATATAAGTTCAAACCCAACAATTGACCCGGACTGATTTCTAACTATCTCCTGATTGATCAACTAAATTACTACAGCTATATCCAATCCCTAAACGAGTTCAGGCAGTAGACTCAAAGCAGAAGGTCAAGATCAAAATCAGGAATGAGTTGATCATATTGGGAACCAATCCTGATCAACTCAAACCAACTAATCAATCAGGTATTTGCTAAAGCCAAGCTAAAATTGGAGCATTTATAAATCAAGACGTGAGGTTCAAGTGAACAACCAAAGAGCAACAAAGTGCAACATATAAATGAACCAGTTGCTTGGTTTCAAAGATGAAAACGGAACACATCAGCAGGTTCATTTCAATACAATAATGGCACAGAAAAGAGTCAAGACAGTAAGCACACTGAAATGAACAGACATAGACTACTATCATGCTTTTCTAGTTTTCAAGCAAATTAATTGACGACACTTATTTAATCTATTACACATACACAATTGGTAACAAACAAATAGAATCAAACATACAAACAGAGTGATTCATGTGGCTTTGTTGTACCCTTCTGCCTTCCGGTGGGTTACTGATTTCAAGACATGAAATGTAAAGACTGAGAAGTAACACCTCTGTTCTACAGGCGGGCTCCCGAATGCAACAACTGAAAAGTAACACCTTCGTTCTAAGGGCGGGCTCCCGAATGCAACAACTGAAAAGTAAGACCTTCGTTCTACGAGCGGGCTCCCGAATGCAGCAACATAAAAGCAACACCTCCGTTCTACGGGTGGGCACCCGAATGCAACAACTAAAAAGTAACACCTCCATTTTACGGGCGGGCTCCCGAATGCAGCAACTTAAAAGAAATACCTCCGTTCTAAGGGCGGGCTCCCGAATGCAGCAACTTAAAAGCAACACCTCCGCTCTACGGGCGGGCTCCCGAATGCAGCAACTTAAAAGCAACACCTCTATTATACGGGCGGGCTCCCGAATGCAACAACTGAAAAGTAACACCTCCGTTCTACGGGCGGGGTCTCGAATGCAGCAACTTAAAAGTAACACCTCCATTCTACGGGCGGGCTCCCGAATGCAGCAACTTAAAAGCAACACCTCCGTTCTACGGGCGGGCTCCCGAATGCAGCAACTTAAAAGCAACACCTCCGTTTTACGGGCGGGCTCCCGAATGCAATAACTTAAAAAGTAACACCTCCATTCTACGGGCGGGCTCCCGAATGCAGAAACTTAAAAGCAACACCTCCGTTCTACGTGCGGGCTCCCGAATGCAACAACTTAAAAAGTAGCACCTCCGTTCTACGGGCGGGCTCCCGAATGCAACAACTTAAAAGCAACACCTCCGTTCTACGGGCAGGCTCCCGACTTTAACAACTAAAAATATAACTTGAATTGATTTCCTCGTTCCTTCGAGAAAATTTTCAACAATGGTAGAAAATTTTTTGCCCCAATTTTGGTGATCTTCTTTGTGGCATGCCTTTCCGCCGTCAATAACATTTCCTTTTCCTGCTTCAAATCAAAGGAAATTTGTTAGTTTAAAACATGGTGAGTGGTCGTGCCACTCCTGCTGGGGAGGGTTCTGTTCTGTGTTCCCCAAAATTTGTTGGGGAATGATGTTACTTGCTTGGGATGATATTCTTGCTGGGGGTGGTTTTTCCCTTTCTCCCTTCCCCGCTCTGTGTTGTCCGAACATCTTGGTCGATAATCTGCCGGGTCGGCTCCCTCTTCTCGATGATCCTTATTCAACAATTTCTCAACTGCTATTTTTCTGCTTTCCCTGAAATTCTAGACCAATCCATCATTTGGTCCGACAACAAATGTCTTTTCGCTTTATTGCCTTGTCTTGGGCCTATTCACATTCTGCTTTGCACTATTTTGGCAACTGGTAGTAAGCTCTGAAAATTTTTTCTCAAAACAAACTGGTGGAGAAAAAGTCTTTAAACAAAGAAATGAAAAAGTGATGATTTCAAAAGACAGAAAAAGACAAAAAAGAAGTCTTTCTGAACAAATGCTGGGGAAAAAGAAAAAAGAGAAAGAACTTATCTAAATGGTATAACCGGTCCCAACGATCACGTCGTGCATTCCGGATCTAACCAACCCAGTCTATTTATCAATCAATCTTTCTGATGGCTTCATTTTGCTGGGGATGGGCAGGCACCCCCTTCTTTGCCAAATGCGGATCCTTTCCGCCAATCTTATCTTGTCGCCTCATAGTGCCCTTCGAGGGGTTTTCACTAATAAGACTCTCCCATCTCTCTCAACTCTCGTCGCCTTATGGTGCCCGTGAAGGGTTTTCACCATAAGACTCTCTCATTTTATTTCTCTCAGTCTTCGTTGCCTTATGGTGCCTGTGAAGGTTTTCACCGATAAGACTCTCTCATTTTATTTTTCTTTCTCCGCTGGGTATTGGAGTGTTACCGATAAGATTCTCTCCACTGGTGATTCTTTTGGCTTATCAATTCCTTCATCTCATGATCCTCATTCAGTCGGGGATCAGTGTGTTATTCTCGGCTTTTATTTGCCTGACTTGGCACCTCTCGGATACTGATCGTGAGGTCCTTTTGGACATCAACGTGGTTTTTTTGCACGGGGATAAAAGAAAAGGATATCAAAAATTCGAAATAACTTCGATGAGTAAAACATTACAACTCTTGGAATCAAACTTTTTCCAAAATTTTAAAACATAACTTCTGCCCTAGTTTTCTTGCTTGGGGGATTTTTGATTTTTATTACACTTTGACCGAGCCGTGAGGCGCCTATGTATCCTCTTTGAGGAATCAGGTCGAACGTAGTTCACTTGATTCCTTTGTATTTCTTGTGACTTTCCTTTTTATTTTATTTTTATTTTTTATAGTGCTTTTCATTAATGATTCCAAGAGAGGGGTATGAAAGAATAAATAAGGCTCAAAGGGGGAAGCAAAAGTTAAAGTGTTTGGATAGTAGAAAAATTGCCTCCGTCATTTCATTCTCCGATAAATGCCAAGTACAAACAAAACAAATAACAATTATAATCAAAGAAATTACACATAATATCTCTTGACTGCGTCAGAATTGATAGCCATGTCGATGAATATTCCCTCGACATCTGTCAAGCATAGAGCGCCATTGGATAGCACTCTGGTCACAATAAATGGTCCTTGCCAGTTTGGGGCGAACTTGCCCTTTGCTTCGGCCTGATGCGGCAGGATTCGTTTCAACACCTGCTGTCCCACTTCAAATTTCCTGGGATGCACCTTCTTGTTATATGCTCTTGCCATCCTCTTTTGATACAATTGGCCATGACATACTGCTGCCAATCTCTTTTCATCAATCAAGCTCAACTGCTCCAATCGGTCTTTGACCCATTCATCATCGTCGATCCCAGCCTCAGCAACAATTCGGAGGGACGGAATTTTGACTTCTGCTGGTATCACTGCTTCAGTTCCGTATACCAACAAATAAGGAGTTGCACCTACTGAAGTACGAACAATAGTGCGATAACCCAAAAATGCAAATGGTAATTTTTCATGGCATTGCCTGGATCCTTCCACCATCTTCCTCAATATCTTCTTTATGTTCTTGTTGGCTGCCTCAACCGCTCCATTGGCATTGGGACGATACGGCGTGGAGTTACGGTGTGTAATCTTGAACTGTCGACACACTTCTTTCATCAAACTACTGTTAAGATTAGCACCATTATCCGTGATGATCACCTTTGGGACCCCAAATCTACAGATGATATGGGAATGAACGAAATCCACCACTGCCTTCTTGGTTACTGACCTGAAGGTTTTAGCCTCAACCCACTTAGTGAAGTAGTCGATGGTTACCAGAATGAACCTATGACTGTTGGAGGCTGCCGGCTCAATAGGTCCAATGACATCCATGCCCCATGCAACAAATGGCCAGGGTTCTGACATCGTATGCAATTCTGTCGGTGGAGAATGAATTAAATCTCCGTGTATCTGACACTGATGGCATTTTCGCACGAAACTGATACAATCACGCTCCATAGTGAGCCAATAATATCCTGCTCGAAGAATCTTCTTTTCCAATACATATCCGCTCCTATGGGGCCCACAGACTCTGGCATGTACCTTCGTCATCACTGTCGTGGCTTGACCGGCATCTACACATTCAACAATCCCAAATCTGGTGTTCTTTTGTACAGCACTCCTCCACAGAGGAAAAATCCATTTGCCAATCACCGAATGGCTCTCTTTTGATCTCCGGTGGCCTGCTCCGGGTATATCCCCATCCTGAGGTATTCCTTGACATCATAGAACCATGGCTCGCCATCCACTTCTTCCTCTATCATGTTACAGTAAGCGTGTTGATCAAGAACCTGGATATGTAACTGTCAACATGAATTTTGTCTGGGTGGTGCAACATTGATGCTAAAGTGGCCAAATCATCAACAACCTCATTGTGAACTCTTGGGATATGTCTGAACTCCACTGATCGAAATCGCTTGCTCAGATCGTGCAAACATTGTCGATATGGTATAAGCTTCAAATCTCGTGTTTCCCATTTACCTTGAATCTGATGCACCAAGAGGTCTGAGTCTCCCAAGACCAAGACGTCCCGTACATCCATATCTGTGGCTAACCGTAGGCCCAAAATGCATGCCTCATACTCAGCCATGTTGTTGGTACAATAGAAATGCAGCTGAGCCGTAACAGGATAATGATGTCCTGTTTCAGAAATAAGTACTGCCCCTATTCCAACTCCCTTTGCATTTTCAGCTCCATCAAAGAAAAGCTTCCACCCTGGTTCTTCGGTCAACTCCAACTCATCTACTTCTTCATCAGGAAAATACATCCTCAATGGCTCGTATTCTTCATCAATAGGATTCTCAGCCAAGTTATCGGCCAATGATTGGGCTTTCATGGTCGTCCTCATCACATAGACGATGTCAAATTTTGTGAGTAATATCTGCCATTTTGCTAACCTCCCTGTGGGCATAGGCTTCTGGAAAATATACTTCAGCGGATCCAAGTGTGAAATGAGATAATTAGTATATGATGACAGATAATGTTTCAACTTTTGTGCCAACCAAGTTAGGGAGCAACATGTCTTCTCAAGTTGAGTTTACTTAACCTCATATACTTTAAAATTCTTGCTGAGATAATATATGGCTTGCTCCTTCTTTCCTGTAATGTCATGTTGCCCCAGTACGCAACCAAACAAATTCTCCAGGACCGTTAGATAGAGAATCAATGGTCTTCTCAGCTCGGGTGGAACCAATACGGGTGGATTTGATAGATACCCTTTGATTTGGTCAAATTCTTCCTGACATTATGCCGTCCATTCTACCATAACATTTTTCTTCAGTAGCCGAAATATGGGCTCACAAGTTGCTGTGAGTTGAGCGATGAACCTGCTGATATAATTCAATCTTCCAAACAGACTCATTACTTCTGTTTTGTTCTTCGGCAGTGGCAATTCTTGGATGGATTTGATCTTTGACGGATCCAGTCCAATGCCTCGCCGACTGACGATGAATCCCAACAGTTTTCCAGACGGAACACCAAATGCACATTTGGCTGGGTTGAGCTTAATATC